>JAYKKM010000450.1:2320000-2545000 GCA_035772405.1 Chrysogorgia sp. JL179-B06 | reverse complement strand
GGTTCAGGATTAGGTTCAGGATTAGGTTCAGGATTAGGTTCAGGATTAGGTTCAGGATTAGGTTCAGGATTAGGTTCAGGATTAGGTTCAGGATTAGGTTCAGGATTAGGTTCAGGATTAGGTTCAGGATTAGGTTCAGGATTAGGTTCAGGATTAGGTTCAGGATTAGGTTCAGGATTAGGTTCAGGATTAGGTTCAGGATTAGGTTCAGGATTAGGTTCAGGATTAGGTTCAGGATTAGGTTCAGGATTAGGTTCAGGATTAGGTTCAGGATTAGGTTCAGGATTAGGTTCAGGATTAGGTTCAGGATTAGGTTCAGGATTAGGTTCAGGATTAGGTTCAGGATTAGGTTCAGGATTAGGTTCAGGATTAGGTTCAGGATTAGGTTCAGGATTAGGTTCAGGATTAGGTTCAGGATTAGGTTCAGGATTAGGTTCAGGATTAGGTTCAGGATTAGGTTCAGGATTAGGTTCAGGATTAGGTTCAGGATTAGGTTCAGGATTAGGTTTCAGGATTAGGTTCAGGATTAGGTTCAGGATTAGGTTCAGGATTAGGTTCAGGATTAGGTTCAGGATTAGGTTCAGGATTAGGTTCAGGATTAGGTTCAGGATTAGGTTCAGGATTAGGTTCAGGATTAGGTTCAGGATTAGGTTCAGGATTAGGTTCAGGATTAGGTTCAGGATTAGGTTCAGGATTAGGTTCAGGATTAGGTTCAGGATTAGGTTCAGGATTAGGTTCAGGATTAGGTTCAGGATTAGGTTCAGGATTAGGTTCAGGATTAGGTTCAGGATTAGGTTCAGGATTAGGTTCAGGATTAGGTTCAGGATTAGGTTCAGGATTAGGTTCAGGATTAGGTTCAGGATTAGGTTCAGGATTAGGTTCAGGATTAGGTTCAGGATTAGGTTCAGGATTAGGTTCAGGATTAGGTTCAGGATTAGGTTCAGGATTAGGTTCAGGATTAGGTTCAGGATTAGGTTCAGGATTAGGTTCAGGATTAGGTTCAGGATTAGGTTCAGGATTAGGTTCAGGATTAGGTTCAGGATTAGGTTCAGGATTAGGTTCAGGATTAGGTTCAGGATTAGGTTCAGGATTAGGTTCAGGATTAGGTTCAGGATTAGGTTCAGGATTAGGTTCAGGATTAGGTTCAGGATTAGGTTCAGGATTAGTTCAGGATTAGGTTCAGGATTAGGTTCAGGATTAGGTTCAGGATTAGGTTCAGGATTAGGTTCAGGATTAGGTTCAGGATTAGGTTCAGGATTAGGTTCAGGATTAGGTTCAGGATTAGGTTCAGGATTAGGTTCAGGATTAGGTTCAGGATTAGGTTCAGGATTAGGTTCAGGATTAGGTTCAGGATTAGGTTCAGGATTAGGTTCAGGATTAGGTTCAGGATTAGGTTCAGGATTAGGTTCAGGATTAGGTTCAGGATTAGGTTCAGGATTAGGTTCAGGATTAGGTTCAGGATTAGGTTCAGGATTAGGTTCAGGATTAGGTTCAGGATTAGGTTCAGGATTAGGTTCAGGATTAGGTTCAGGATTAGGTTCAGGATTAGGTTCAGGATTAGGTTCAGGATTAGGTTCAGGATTAGGTTCAGGATTAGGTTCAGGATTAGGTTCAGGATTAGGTTCAGGATTAGGTTCAGGATTAGGTTCAGGATTAGGTTCAGGATTAGGTTCAGGATTAGGTTCAGGATTAGGTTCAGGATTAGGTTCAGGATTAGGTTCAGGATTAGGTTCAGGATTAGGTTCAGGATTAGGTTCAGGATTAGGTTCAGGATTAGGTTCAGGATTAGGTTCAGGATTAGGTTCAGGATTAGGTTCAGGATTAGGTTCAGGATTAGGTTCAGGATTAGGTTCAGGATTAGGTTCAGGATTAGGTTTCAGGATTAGGTTCAGGATTAGGTTCAGGATTAGGTTCAGGATTAGGTTCAGGATTAGGTTCAGGATTAGGTTCAGGATTAGGTTCAGGATTAGGTTCAGGATTAGGTTCAGGATTAGGTTCAGGATTAGGTTCAGGATTAGGTTCAGGATTAGGTTCAGGATTAGGTTCAGGATTAGGTTCAGGATTAGGTTCAGGATTAGGTTCAGGATTAGGTTCAGGATTAGGTTCAGGATTAGGTTCAGGATTAGGTTCAGGATTAGGTTCAGGATTAGGTTCAGGATTAGGTTCAGGATTAGGTTCAGGATTAGGTTCAGGATTAGGTTCAGGATTAGGTTCAGGATTAGGTTCAGGATTAGGTTCAGGATTAGGTTCAGGATTAGGTTCAGGATTAGGTTCAGGATTAGGTTCAGGATTAGGTTCAGGATTAGGTTCAGGATTAGGTTCAGGATTAGGTTCAGGATTAGGTTCAGGATTAGGTTCAGGATTAGGTTCAGGATTAGGTTCAGGATTAGGTTCAGGATTAGGTTCAGGATTAGGTTCAGGATTAGGTTCAGGATTAGGTTTCAGGATTAGGTTCAGGATTAGGTTCAGGATTAGGTTCAGGATTAGGTTCAGGATTAGGTTCAGGATTAGGTTCAGGATTAGGTTCAGGATTAGGTTCAGGATTAGGTTCAGGATTAGGTTCAGGATTAGGTTCAGGATTAGGTTCAGGATTAGGTTCAGGATTAGGTTCAGGATTAGGTTCAGGATTAGGTTCAGGATTAGGTTCAGGATTAGGTTCAGGATTAGGTTCAGGATTAGGTTCAGGATTAGGTTCAGGATTAGGTTCAGGATTAGGTTCAGGATTAGGTTCAGGATTAGGTTCAGGATTAGGTTCAGGATTAGGTTCAGGATTAGGTTCAGGATTAGGTTCAGGATTAGGTTCAGGATTAGGTCAGGATTAGGTTCAGGATTAGGTCAGGATTAGGTCAGGATTAGGTTCAGGATTAGGTTCAGGATTAGGTTCAGGATTAGGTTCAGGATTAGGTCAGGATTAGTTCAGGATTAGGTTCAGGATTAGGTTCAGGATTAGGTTTCAGGATTAGGTTCAGGATTAGGTTCAGGATTAGGTTCAGGATTAGGTTCAGGATTAGGTTCAGGATTAGGTTCAGGATTAGGTTCAGGATTAGGTTCAGGATTAGGTTCAGGATTAGGTTCAGGATTAGGTTCAGGATTAGGTTTCATGATTAGGTTCAGGATTAGGTTCAGGATTAGGTTTCAGGATTAGGTTCAGGATTAGGTTCAGGATTAGGTTCAGGATTAGGTTCAGGATTAGGTTCAGGATTAGGTTCAGGATTAGGTTCAGGATTAGGTTCAGGATTAGGTTCAGGATTAGGTTCAGGATTAGGTTCAGGATTAGGTTCAGGATTAGGTTCAGGATTAGGTTCAGGATTAGGTTCAGGATTAGGTTCAGGATTAGGTTCAGGATTTAGGTTCAGGATTAGGTTCAGGATTAGGTTCAGGATTAGGTTCAGGATATAGGTTCAGGATTAGGTTCAGGATTATTCAGGATTAGGTTCAGGATTAGGTTCAGGATTAGGTTCAGGATTAGGTTTCAGGATGAGGTTCAGGATTAGGTTCAGGATTAGGTTCAGGATTAGTTCAGGATTAGGTTCAGGATTAGGTTTCAGGATTAGGTTCAGGATTAGGTTTCAGGATTAGGTTCAGGATTAGGTTCAGGATTAGGTTCAGATTAGGTTCAGGATTAGGTTCAGGATTAGGTTCAGGATTAGGTTCAGGATTAGGTTCAGGATTAGGTTCAGGATAGTAGTTCAGGATTAGGTTCAGGATTAGGTTCAGGATTAGGTTCAGGATTAGGTTCAGGATTAGGTTCAGGATTAGGTTCAGGATTAGGTTCAGGATTAGGTTCAGGATTAGGTTCAGGATTAGGTTCAGGATTAGGTTCAGGATTAGGTTCAGGATTAGGTTCAGGATTAGGTTCAGGATTAGGTTCAGGATTAGGTTCAGGATTAGGTTCAGGATTAGGTTCAGGATTAGGTTCAGGATTAGGTTCAGGATTAAGGTTCAGGATTAGGTTCAGGATTAGGTTCAGGATTAGGTTTCAGGATTAGGTTCAGGATTAGGTTCAGGATTAGGTTCAGGATTAGGTTCAGGATTAGGTTCAGGATTAGGTTCAGGATTAGGTTCAGGATTAGGTTCAGGATTAGGTTCAGGATTAGGTTCAGGATTAGGTTCAGGATTAGGTTCAGGATTAGGTTCAGGATTAGGTTCAGGATTAGGTTCAGGATTAGGTTCAGGATTAGGTTCAGGATTAGGTTCAGGATTAGGTTCAGGATTAGGTTCAGGATTAGGTTCAGGATTAGGTTCAGGATTAGGTTCAGGATTAGGTTCAGGATTAAGGTTCAGGATTAGGTTCAGGATTAGGTTCAGGATTAGGTTCAGGATTAGGTTCAGGATTAGGTTCAGGATTAGGTTCAGGATTAGGTTCAGGATTAGGTTCAGGATTAGGTTCAGGATTAGGTTCAGGATTAGGTTCAGGATTAGGTTCATGATTAGGTTCAGGATTAGGTCAGGATTAGGTTCAGGATTAGGTTCAGGATTAGGTTCAGAGATTAGGTTCAGGATTAGGTTCAGGATTAGGTTTCAGGATTAGGTTCAGGATTAGGTTCAGGATTAGGTTACAGGATTAGGTTCAGGATTAGGTTCAGGATTAGGTTCAGGATTAGGTTCAGGATTAGGTTCAGGATTAGGTTCAGGATTAGGTTCAGGATTAGGTTCAGGATTAGGTTCAGGATTAGGTTCAGGATTAGGTTCAGGATTAGGTTCAGGATTAGGTTCAGGATTAGGTTCAGGATTAGGTTCAGGATTAGGTTCAGGATTAGGTTCAGGATTAGGTTCAGGATTAGGTTCAGGATTAGGTTCAGGATTAGGTTCAGGATTAGGTTCAGGATTAGGTTCAGGATTAGGTTCAGGATTAGGTTTCAGGATTAGGTTCAGGATTAGGTTCAGGATTAGGTTCAGGATTAGGTTCAGGATTAGGTTCAGGATTAGGTTCAGGATTAGGTTCAGGATTAGGTTCAGGATTAGGTTCAGGATTAGGTTCAGGATTAGGTTCAGGATTAGGTTCAGGATTAGGTTCAGGATTAGGTTCAAGATTAGGTTCAGGATTAGGTTCAGGATTAGGTTCAGGATTAGGTTCAGGATTAGGTTCAGGATTAGGTTCAGGATTAGGTTCAGGATTAGGTTCAGGATTAGGTTCAGGATTAGGTTCAGGATTAGGTTCAGGATTAGGTTCAGGATTAGGTTCAGGATTAGGTTCAGGATTAGGTTCAGGATTAGGTTCAGGATTAGGTTCAGGATTAGGTTCAGGATTAGGTTCAGGATTAGGTTCAGGATTAGGTTCAGGATTAGGTTCAGGATTAGGTTCAGGATTAGGTTCAGGATTAGGTTCAGGATTAGGTTCAGGATTAGGTTCAGGATTAGGTTCAGGATTAGGTTCAGGATTAGGTTCAGGATTAGGTTCAGGATTAGGTTCAGGATTAGGTTCAGGATTAGGTTCAGGATTAGGTTCAGGATTAGGTTCAGGATTAGGTTCAGGATTAGGTTCAGGATTAGGTTTCAGGATTAGGTTCAGGATTAGGTTCAGGATTAGGTTCAGGATTAGGTTCAGGATTAGGTTCAGGATTAGGTTCAGGATTAGGTTCAGGATTAGGTTCAGGATTAGGTTCAGGATTAGGTTTCAGGATTAGGTTCAGGATTAGGTTCAGGATTAGGTTCAGGATTAGGTTCAGGATTAGGTTCAGGATTAGGTTCAGATTATAGGTTCAGGATTAGGTTTCAGGATTAGGTTCAGGATTAGGTTCAGGATTAGGTTCAGGATTAGGTTTCAGGATTAGGTTCAGGATTAGGTTCAGGATTAGGTTCAGGATTAGGTTCAGGATTAGGTTCAGGATTAGGGTTTCAGGATTAGGTTCAGGATTAGGTTCAGGATTAGGTTCAGGATTAGGTTCAGGATTAGGTTCAGGATTAGGTTCAGGATTAGGTTCAGGATTAGGTTCAGGATTAGGTTCAGGATTAGGTTCAGGATTAAGGTTCAGGATTAGGTTCAGGATTAGGTTCAGGATTAGGTTCAGGATTAGGTTCAGGATTAGGTTCAGGATTAGGTTCAGGATTAGGTTCAGGATTAGGTTCAGGATTAGGTTTCAGGATTAGGTTCAGGATTAGGTTCAGGATTAGGTTCAGGATTAGGTTCAAGGATTAGGTTCAGGATTAGGTTCAGGATTAGGTTCAGGATTAGGTTCAGGATTAGGTTCAGGATTAGGTTCAGGATTAGGTTCAGGATTAGGTTCAGGATTAGGTTCAGGATTAGGTTCAGGAATAGGTTCAGGATTAGGTTCAGGATTAGGTTCAGGATTAGGTTCAGGATTAGGTTCAGGATTAGGTTCAGGATTAGGTTCAGGATTAGGTTCAGGATTAGGTTCAGGATTTGGTTCAGGATTAGGTTCAGGATTAGGTTCAGGATTAGGTTCAGGATTAGGTTCAGGATTAGGTTCAGGATTAGGTTCAGGATTAGGTTCAGGATTAGGTTCAGGATTAGGTTCAGGATTAGGTTCAGGATTAGGTTCAGGATTAGGTTCAGGATTAGGTTCAGGATTAGGTTCAGGATTAGGTTCAGGATTAGGTTCAGGATTAGGTTCAGGATTAGGTTCAGGATTAGGTTCAGGATTAGGTTCAGGATTAGGTTCAGGATTAGTGTTCAGGTTTAGGTTCAGGATTAGGTTCAGGATTAGGTTCAGGATTAGGTTCAGGATTAGGTTCAGGATTAGGTTCAGGATTAGGTTCAGGATTAGGTTTCAGGATTAGGTTCAGGATTAGGTTCAGGATTAGGTTCAGGATTAGGTTCAGGATTAGGTTCAGGATTAGGTTCAGGATTAGGTTCAGGATTAGGTTCAGGATTAGGTTCAGGATTAGGTTCAGGATTAGGTTCAGGATTAGGTTCAGGATTAGGTTCAGGATTAGGTTCAGGATTAGGTTCAGGATTAGGTTCAGGATTAGGTTCAGGATTAGGTTCAGGATTAGGTTCAGGATTAGGTTCAGGATTAGGTTCAGGATTAGGTTCAGGATTAGGTTCAGGATTAGGTTCAGGATTAGGTTCAGGATTAGGTTTCAGGATTAGGTTCAGGATTAGGTTCAGTGATTAGGTTCAGGATTAGGGTTCAGGATTAGGTTCAGGATTAGGTTCAGGATTAGGTTCAGGATTAGGTTCAGGATTAGGTTCAGGATTAGGTTCAGGATTAGGTTCAGGATTAGGTTCAGGATTAGGTTCAGGATTAGGTTCAGGATTAGGTTCAGGATTAGGTTCAGGATTAGGTTCAGGATTAGGTTCAGGATTAGGTATCAGGATTAGGTTCAGGATTAGGTTCAGGATTAGGTTCAGGATTTAGGTTCAGGATTAGGTTCAGGATTAGGTTCAGGATTAGGTTCATGGATTAGGTTCAGGATTAGGTTCAGGATTAGGTTCAGGATTAGGTTCAGGATTAGGTTCAGGATTAGGTTCAGGATTAGGTTCAGGATTAGGTTCAGGATTAGGTTCAGGATTAGGTTCAGGATTAGGTTCAGGATTAGGTTCAGGATTAGGTTCAGGATTAGGTTCAGGATTAGGTTCAGGATTAGGTTCAGGATTAGGTTCAGGATTAGGTTCAGGATTAGGTTCAGGATTAGGTTCAGGATTAGGTTCAGGATTAGGTTCAGGATTAGGTCAGGATTAGGTTCAGGATTAGGTTCAGGATTAGGTTCAGGATTAGGTTCAGGATTAGGTTCAGGATTAGGTTCAGGATTAGGTTCAGGATTAGGTTCAGGATTAGGTTCAGGATTAGGTTCAGGATTAGGTTCAGGATTAGGATCAGGATTAGGATCAGGATTATGTTCAGGATTAGGTTCAGGATTAGGTTCAGGATTAGGTTCAGGATTAGGTTCAGGATTAGGTTCAGGATTAGGTTCAGGATTAGGTTCAGGATTAGGTTCAGGATTAGGTTCAGGATTAGGTTCAGGATTGGGTTCAGGATTGGGTTCAGGATTGGGTTCAGGATTGGGTTCAGGATTGGGTTCAGGATTGGGTTCAGGATTGGGTTCAGGATTGGGTTCAGGATTGGGTTCAGGATTAGGCAGGGCCGCCATATTTATGAGCCCCTCTACCCCGCAATTCGCAAATTTGTCCTTTTGTATCACACAGACAAGCTTTATCGCAGTGAGAAAGCCATAAAGGGCCCTATGCCAGTGCCATTAGCAAGTTTACAGACACTGCAATGCAACGGTTAATCAGCTAAAACTGCAGTCTTGATTGTTATAAAAACGATTTTATCGCTTCACAGTTAAGATAATGTATAACATTATTCTTTGTAATTTTTTAATGTATAACGTTTGCTTAAAATGGACCCCCCTCTCGTCAGGCCTGGTGCTGATCGCCGGCGCTGTCCCACAAGCGGTTGTCACTGACGATCGCATGTGTATAAAGTAACACTGATGAGCTGGGAGTGCCACAAAGTCGTACCTTGAGTTATCTCGCTAATGTCATCTTCGTCGTCTGATATCATCAGTTCACCTTCATCGTCCAAACCATTAACTAATTCCTCCTTTGGTGTCTTTTTCGAGTCTTGGTTAACGTCGTTGATGTCGGACTTGCTGCTATCTTTGTACAGAATCTAAAAGTGTTGCGTATGAAGGAGAGATAATATGATTACGAAAGTTCTGTAAATTGTTACACTAAGTAGCACGTGAAACATTGCGAGCAACTTACAACACAACATTGTTGAGAGACAAGTGACAGGAACTTGTTTCTCGTATTTCGTCACCTCGAGAGCTAGCGATAAACTGGAGTGAATGAAATTGGAAGTGCGTGGGAATGTGTGATATACTTACACTTGGTACAAGAGATCTCAGATCTTTTAGGTTCTCGTAAAATGTTCGAGTATCTTCGTCTTCCCACAAACCAGTATCACCATCGTACTACAAGACCAAGGAACAGCTGCACTTAGGGTTAGGTGAAAAAATAGCGTTACCATCATCACCACCATCTCCACTACATCATCATCACCACCACCATCATATCATCTACATACATCACCACAACCATCATTACCACCATCATCACCATTCTCATCACCATCATCAACATTATCAATACCATCGTTTCATCACCACCACCACTATCATTACCATAACCATCATCACCATAACCATCATCACTACCACCATCATTACATCATCACCACCAACATCACTACCATAATCATCATCATCATCATCATTACCACTGCCATCATCATTACCACCCTCACCATCATCACCTTCATCACCACCATCATCACCATTGTCACCATTACCATCATCATTATCATGATTATCACCATCACCCTCAGCATCACCACCACCCTCAGCATCATCACCACCACCCTCACCATCATCACCACCACACTCACCATCATCATCACAATCATTACCAGCCTCACCACCCTCATCACCATCATTACCACCCTCACCACCACCCTAAGCATCATCACCACCATCATTACCACCACCCTCATCATCACCACTAACACCACCATCATTACCATAATAATCAACATCACCACTAACACCATCATCATTACCATAATCATCACCACTAACACCCATCATCATTACCATAACCATCATCACCACTAACACCACCACCATAACCATCATCACTACCACCATCATTACATCATCATCACCAACATCACTACCATAATCATCATCATCATTACCACTACCATCATCATTACCACCCTCACCATCATCACCTTCATCACCACCATCATCACCATTGTCACCATTACCATCATCATGATTATCACCATCACCATCATTACCAGCATCACCACCATCATCACCACCACCATCATTACACCACCCTCACCATCACCACCACCCTCACCATCACCACCACCCTCACCATCATCACCACCACACTCACCATCATCACCATCATCATCACCATCATTACCAGCATCACCACCACCCACCACACTCACCATCATCATCACCATCATTACCAGCCTCACCACCCTCATCACCATCATTACCACCCTCACCACCACCCTAAGCATCATCACCACCATCATTACCACCACCCTCACCATCACCACTAACACCACCATCATTACCATAATCATCACCACTAACACCACCATCATTACCATCATCATTACCATCACCACTAACACCATCATCATTACCATCATCATCACCACTAACACCACCATCATTACCATCACCACTAACACCATCATCATTACCATAATCATCACCACTAACACCATCATCATTACCATAATAATCACCACTAACACCACCATCATTACCATCATCATTACCATCACCACTAACACCATCATCATTACCATAATCATCACCATCACCACTAACACCATCATTACCTATACCATCATTATCATAACCATCATCACAACCACCACCATTACCATCATCATCACCACCATTGTCACCACGACCATTATCATTACCATAATCATCACCACTAACACCATCATCATTACCATCACCACCAACACCACTAACACCATCATTACCTATACCATCATTATCATAACCATCATCACAACCACCACCATTACCATCATCATCACCACCATTGTCACCACAACCATCATCATTACCATAATCATCACCATCACCACTAACACCATCATCATTACCATCACCACCAACACCATCACCACTAACACCATCATCATTACCATAATCATCACCATCACCACTAACACCATCATCACCTATACCATCATTATCATAACCATCATCCTTTAAGCACTTCGTGTAGTTTACCCACCACTACATATCTAATGAGAAATCCCCTCAACGATTGCAATTCGAAAGTTCTTCCTCAGAGAAAAACAGTTCTCACCTCGGTCAATTTAAAAGGATTAAAAATATTGATGCCACCACTTGTTTCTTCTTCAGGGAGAGATTCTGGAACGGGAAACAAGTAGGATTGAAGAAACACAGGTACACCAAAGCGCCATTGAGTTCAACTTACCGTTTTCTGGCAGGTCTGGCATGTCTTGATCAAGGATTTCCTATCGTAAAAAGACGCAAATTGAGTATTACTCCCCTTCACTACCCTCTCAAGCAAACTGAGTCTGAACCCCATCAATATTCCGACATCGAGATTGTGCCAGGAAACTTCTTTTTAAAATTTGCTTTTTGTTTTTCCAAGGATAGTTGAAAAGACATTGGCAACAAAAATTAAGTTTGTCTAATATGAAAGAACTCGTAAAATAATAGAGTAACACCTTTTACAACTTTTCCGTATTTTACTTCGTTTTTGAAATATTTCAGTTTGTTTGATATGTAAATGAGATGGTCTCTGACGTCAGGTGCTGAGAATTTTCACTCATTGAAAAATGTCTTATATCTCAGTGATTGCTAAGTTAACAACGTTCATTATCATGAGGAGTTATTATACGCATATCTTCAAGTAAATTTGTGGAACAAACTTGAAGATGGAACTAATATTCTAATGTGTAAACATTCTCTACCCAACACCTGATGTCAGAGACCATCTCATTTACATATCAAACAAACTGAAATATTTCAAAAACGAAGTAAAATACGGAAAGGTTGTAAAAGGTGTTGTTACTCTATCATTCTTCTTTCGTATTACACAAACTTGATTTTTGTTGCCAATGTCCTTTGAATATCATTATTCATTCCAAATACTTACAGCGAGAGTGGATGTGTTGGTGAGAAGTTTGTCGTAAGATTTTTGACATTTTTCGTAATCCTCTTTCCTGTCATCGTGCAGTTCACCTTTGCTCTGTAAATACGACAAACCAAGAGGAGCAACGAGTTCAATAAGGGATAGATTATATGGCTTTTTGAATTTTTTTCCTTTGTTTTAATAATGCTGTTTTCGTCTTCAGCAGGGGTGGATACAGCGGGGCTGACTGGGGTTACTAGTCACCCCTTTGCCGGTCCCAATCACCGATACATTATAATTGATAGCTTCGATTCGGAAACTAGTTGAATTTCAATATCATGAGCAGAGGTTAAGTTATTTCTACATTATTCCATTTTCTAATTTCTTGTGTTGAATTATTTTGAATCTATATAGTGGTTGGTTTATTAAAGGACTATGTCATGCAAACATCGCTGAAAATGTGATTCCAGATCTTGAAAATATCAAATTGTTCTGGATCAAGATCGTTGCGGTTCGCCCCAAGAACGTACACCACAAGTAACAATGTTGCTTGCCTTACAACACTACGAACGTACACCACAAGTAACAAGTGCTGCTTGCCTTACAACACTATGAACGTACACCACAAGTAACAAGTGTTGCTTACCTTACAACACTACGAACGTACACCACAAGTAACAAGTGTTGCTTGCCTTACAACACTACGAACGTACACCACAAGTAACAAGTGCTGCTTGCCTTACAACACTACGAACGTACACCACAAGTAACAAGTGTTGCTTGCCTTACAACACTACGAACATACACCACAAGTAACAAGTGCTGCTTGCCTTACAACACTACGAACGTACACCACAAGTAACAAGTGCTGCTTGCCTTACAACACTACGAACGTACACCACAAGTAAACAAGTGTTGCTTGCCTTACAACACTACGAACATACACCACAAGTAACAAGTGCTGCTTGCCTTACAACACTACGAACATACACCACAAGTAACAAGTGCTGCTTGCCTTACAACACTACGAACGTACACCACAAGTAACAAGTGCTGCTTGCCTTACAACACTACGAACGTACACCACAAGTAACAAGTGCTGCTTGCCTTACAACACTACGAACATACACCACAAGTAACAAGTGCTGCTTGCCTTACAACACTACGAACGTACACCACAAGTAACAAGTGCTGCTTGCCTTACAACACTACGAACATACACCACAAGTAACAAGTGCGGCTTGCCTTACAACACTACGCACGTACACCACAAGTAACAAGTGCTGCTTGCCTTACAACACTACGAACGTACACCACAAGTAACAAGTGCTGCTTGCCTTACAACACTACGAACGTACACCACAAGTAACAAGTGTTGCTTGCCTTACAACACTACGAACATACACCACAAGTAACAAGTGTTGCTTGCCTTACAACACTACGAACGTACACCACAAGTAACAAGTGCTGCTTGCCTTACAACACTACGAACGTACACCACAAGTAACAAGTGCTGCTTGCCTTACAACACTACGAACGTACACCACAAGTAACAAGTGCTGCTTGCCTTACAACACTACGAACATACACCACAAGTAACAAGTGCTGCTTGCCTTACAACACTACGAACGTACACCACAAGTAACAAGTGCTGCTTGCCTTACAACACTACGAACGTACACCACAAGTAACAAGTGCTGCTTGCCTTACAACACTACGAACGTACACCACAAGTAACAAGTGCTGCTTGCCTTACAACACTACGAACGTACACCACAAGTAACAAGTGTTGCTTGCCTTACAACACTACGAACGTACACCACAAGTAACGCCTTGCCTTACAACACTACGAACATACACCACAAGTAAAACACTACGAACATACACCACAAGTAACAAGTGCTGCTTGCCTTACAACACTACGAACGTACACCACAAGTAACAAGTGTTGCTTGCCTTACAACACTACGAACATACACCACAAGTAACAAGTGTTGCTTGCCTTACAACGAACGTACACCACAAGTAACACCTTACAACACTACGAACATACACCACAAGTAACAAGTGCTGCTTGCCTTACAACACTACGAACGTACACCACAAGTAACAAGTGTTGCTTGCCTTACAACACTACGAACATACACCACAAGTAACAAGTGTTGCTTGCCTTACAACACTATGAACATACACCACAAGTAACAAGTGCTGCTTGCCTTACAACACTACGAACGTACACCACAAGTAACAAGTGCTGCTTGCCTTACAACACTACGAACATACACCACAAGTAACAAGTGCTGCTTGCCTTACAACACTACGAACATACACCACAAGTAACAAGTGTTGCTTGCCTTACAACACTACGAACGTACACCACAAGTAACAAGTGTTGCTTGCCTTACAACACTACGAACGTACACCACAAGTAACAAGTGTTGCTTGCCTTACAACACTACGAACGTACACCACAAGTAACAAGTGTTGCTTGCCTTACAACACTACGAACGTACACCACAAGTAACAAGTGCTGCTTGCCTTACAACACTACGAACGTACACCACAAGTAACAAGTGTTGCTTGCCTTACAACACTACGAACGTACACCACAAGTAACAAGTGTTGCTTGCCTTACAACACTACGAACGTACACCACAAGTAACAAGTGCTGCTTGCCTTACAACACTACGAACGTACACCACAAGTAACAAGTGTTGCTTGCCTTACAACACTACGAACGTACACCACAAGTAACAAGTGCTGCTTGCCTTACAACACTACGAACGTACACCACAAGTAACAAGTGTTGCTTACCTTACAACACTACGAACGTACACCACAAGTAACAAGTGCTGCTTGCCTTACAACACTACGAACGTACACCACAAGTAACAAGTGTTGCTTGCCTTACAACACTACGAACGTACACCACAAGTAACAAGTGTTGCTTGCCTTACAACACTACGAATGTACACCACAAGTAACAAGTGTTGCTTGCCTTACAACACTACGAACGTACACCACAAGTAACAAGTGCTGCTTGCCTTACAATTATAGTTATATATACCACTGTAAGCATGCAAGGATTGTCAAAATGCCTCATTCCATAACTAGAGAATATGGTGAAGTTTACAACTTCCATGTTTGAACATCTTATAGTCACTAAGTCACCCCCCTTGAAAAAATCCTGTATGCGCCCCTGCTTCAGTATACAGTAGCACTATAATATTTATGGACATTACCAAAAGAATCTGCCTGTTCTGTTTTTCCTTCTTGTGTAATTCCTTGTGCTCTTTAAGGAGATGGGAAGCGAGGGATTCGTAGTAAGCTTTTAAAATGGAAAATAATTCAGCTTGTCTTGCTGCGGGTATGATCTAAAAATGTGAGGGAAAATTTCAATAAAAACTCGCGTTTTCGACAAGGGTCCTTCATCAGAGTTTCAAAAGAGTTTGCTTTGTGAGTTTGGGATGATCAGCCTCGGCAAGGTGCCAACCTTGCAAGCTGCAATTTCTGTCTACGCCACTGTTGTTGAGGCCACTCAACAACAGTGGCGTAGACAGAAATTGCAGCTTGCTGGGGCATGGAGGGGCACAACATAATTTCTGAAAATGTTGAGTACACTGTAACACTGAGTTGTCATGTACAGGCTTTTTAAAATTTTAAAGCTCTGCAGACCGACTGATAGGCCGCCTTTCTCACTTACAGTTTGTAACTTAACGTTTATTTCTGTTGTTAGTTTTGCATAAACACAGACTGGAAAGTTTATAAATCGTTGTCCAAGGTCTTCCCATGATATAGAACACAAACTACGGTTCCATAACAGTAACTATGAAGCCGGAATTAGCGCGTGGCGGCCATATTGGAGTGACCACGGTGGTTACTCCAATATGGCCGCCACGAAATATTCCAGGCTTCATTATTATTGTAATGGGGCCGTAGTTTGTGTTCTAAATTACGGGAAAACCGTCGACAATTGATTCATTTTAGCATCTTAAAAGATCAGAGACAGATAGTCTCTGTCGCCTATAGTAAAACTATATAATGTAGTCCCAACAAGATGGCCGCCGCGAAATATTCCCGGCTTCATTATTTCGCAGTATCTAAACCAACAGTTGCTCGATCCAGTCTTGTTTAGAAATCAGTGGGTTAACTGTATCATGTTGTCCTTACCTCAGATCTTGGTATTGTTACGTCATATTTCTCAGATAAAAGTCTGCAGAGGAAGTGAATAGCATGAGAAGTTGGAATGAATTCTAGAGTCCAAGATTCGCATTAATTAAGTGTCATGCAATGAGTTCAGAATATACATAACATGTAAATTTATATATTTTTTATAATATTAATGGGATGGTATAATTTCATTTCATTTTAAAATAATTTAGTTAATTTATTTTAATTTATTAATTTTATATTGAATTAATTTTTATATTGAATTAATTTTTATATTGAATTAATTTTTATATTGAATTAATTTTTATATTGAATTAATTTTTATATTGAATTAATTTTTATATTGAATTAATTTTTATAATAAAATTAAATAAAATGAGGTCAGTATTTCGCAATGTGTTATTTTACGTTTGGCATTCATATAGATACTTTTGGCATACATAAACAACTTGGCATTCGTTGTAAATTCATTGAGATCGCGGCCCAACCCGTTTCGAAATCGCTCGTCATCTTTTAGTGTAGGTCTACCGCGATCGGCGTGTGCAATTGTAAGCATTGTGAGCGTATATAAAACCACGATAATTGAGAGTAACATTACTGACCAATAACTATGTCTGTGAATGTAGCTAACTTGTCCAAGAAAGAACGCTTGATCAAATGATCAGGGCAGAAAGCACGCGTGAAGATTAGCATATTTATAACGCTCAGTTTCGCAAAGCCTGACGGGATGATGCAATAATTGCCATTCCGCGACCAGACAAAATAGAGCCGAAACCTAGACTCGTGTTAGTATGCTACCACAGTCGCCCGAGTAATTGATTTTTATAATAAAATTAAATAAAATGAGGTCAAACGAATTGGGTTTCGGCGACTTTCCAACGTTTTGGTGGCAAGGGTAGCCGTGTATTCTTGGCGTGTCTATTCACATACGTGCCTACCTTTGTTTTCGAGAAATAATCCCAAGCACATCTTCTCCACAATGGCGGCAAAAACTCAGAATAACAGAGACGTACACGTGAGCTTCCTTTGAAAAGAAACAAAAGGCATCACACAATACACTGCCACATTCTCATCAGTTTTAGCCATGATAGCTATTGGAGGACAGATGCATAGATCACATCAGATCCACGTCAAATCACGTAATATCAGCGACGTAAGATCAGAAGACGTCACAACGTGGCAAGAACATCAATGACCTACACACGTAAAAATCTCACAGGCTGTAACAAGGTTGTTGGTTCAACCTGCCTGTAACAGCATTGTCAACATGTTAGAACATGACTGTTAAAATAACAAGACTGTTCAAGCATGTTTCAACATCTTGTGACAGGCTTGTTGAATCGACAGCAGTTGTTCATGCATGTTACAACATGCAAAACCAGTCTGATAGAACAACCAAGTTCATGGCTGTTGTAACAACGCTGTTCAACCTTGTTATTTCATCATGCTCTGACAACATGTTGTATCATGTATGAACGATGTTGTTCAATGCTGTTCAAGCCTGTTCGATCATCAGCCATGAACAATACTGTTTCAACATCCATGACAACCCTGTTCAAGCTGGCCAGCTCAACCCTGTTCAAGCCTGTCGATATCAACCATGTTTTTGGCTGTTAACAGGTAAAAACAGACTGTGCGTTTTTACGTGTGTACTCGACTATCGTCTTGTGGGCCAACATTTTGTTCTTAGCATCTATAACTGAACAGACAACGACAAAATGAAATATATTTGTTAAATTGTAAGAGGTTTGATTTTGAAGTCATGGATTGCTCCATCTGTACTGAGTTTTGTTCCATATATCTATCCAGCCCTCGAAAACGAGGTCGACATTCGGCAGTGTCGACCTAGATGCCGACCTGTTAACCTACAAGGACGACAAATTTTCGCCGAACTCAATCTAGAATATATAAATCGATTCCACATCTTGCTGCAATGAAAGTGATGTAAGATATGAACAACGAGTTTGAGTGTTTCATCAGGGGATCCAAACACGAGAAAACATGATGAAAACACGAGCGCGAAGCGCGAGTGTTTTTATTGTTTTCGAGTGTTTGGATCCCCTGATGAAACACGATAAACGAGTTGTTTATATGGCTTCTCAATCGAACACGGATTTAATGGGATGTTTACTTAAAACGCATTTGAGAACAAACCCTCATAGGACTGAACTCACGAGGGTGTGTAAAATTTTTTCAGAAAATTAACAGACTGTTCAGTTGAGGATGAGCGAAGACGGAGGCAGGTCGTTTCGTTCTCCAAAAAATGAATTATTAATTAAGATCTCAGCAATTAGATCAAAACCAGGTTTGATCTAATAACTGTGGTGGTATATTATTTTTACGTGTTTTACTCGAGTATCCAGCCTCAGTCATGTGATAAAATAAAGTGATTTCATTGGCTAATTGGCTCATGAATTATTAATGACTTTGAGAATTAATTTTTCTTTAATATTTCGACGTTTTGACTAATTTCGAAATTGAATAGATTCAAATGGATTTCCAATCCGCACAAAAAACCGCAGGGCTGTTTTATTGTATAAAACGTGTCCACGGTCCATCGTCGCAAATTCTTCCTCTTTGAATTTTAAATTTATTTGTGTATTATGTAGTCGATGTTAATGCGGCTTTATTTCATCGGTGGTGGGAAACGTGGTATGTTGAATGCGTTCTTACTGCTATTAGCTAAGATGTTTTGTGTACGTTCTTGGGCTTGTATGCGCTCTGAAATCGTAATTCCGTGGAAAATTGTACTTAGTAAAAATAAAAAGTAACTTCTCAGTTTATACTTAAGTAAAAGTAAAAGTATGGCCTGAAAATCTTACTTAAGTAAAAGTAAAAGTATGGCCTGAAAATCTTACTTAAGTAAAAGTAAAAGTATAGCCTGAAAATTTGACTTACAGTAAGTAAAAGTAAAAGTATGGCCGGAAAATCTTACTTGAAAGTAAAAGTATGGCAAAAAAATATTCCAGAAAACTACTTCTGAAACAAACTATATATTCTCGAACCACCAACCAACATGACAAATGACAATTGTTAATCTGGTACTGTACTTTAATCTGGGCGCTGTTTGGCGGCGCCAACTCAACAGTTGCCAGTGACGTGCACATATATACAAAACCAACTTCACGCGATTTCTCCACTCTATGGATGGCTAGAGTGGACCGAGTATTTCGCCAACCTCATACCCAGGGCATTTTGCCTCCACGGCGGAAGGTCGGCGAAAATGGCCCTGGGATCGGCTGGTCCATTCTATAAAGCGATTGGCTTGTCATAAAACTCAATTAATTCAGCCGAGTATAATTTATTCATCTAAATCTGAATGCTGTCTTCACATTTTACAGCAAATTAGAAGTGATAGCTTTCGCTAAATTGGATATATACTTCTTCCCACCTTTTGTAAGAGATAACCATGGATGTATGGTGGATTATTAAGCTTGTTAGCTGCTTTTATGCCGACGAATGCTGACATGAACAACTCTGAAGAGCATCGAATATTTCTCAATTATTCAGGTCAACAAAGTAGACCAAGGCAATGGAACAAAGACCACAAAAATTATCATATCTAAACACCCAGAAATTCTGGGTGTCATGTGAGCAGCCGATCCCAGGGCCATTTTCGCCGACCTTTCACCGTGGAGACAAAATGCCCTGGGAACGAGGTTGAGTATTTCGCGACTCCACTCTGAATTTCTTTTTTTACTTTGCCGATAAAACAAAAAGTAACGAAGTTAAAAAGTAATTATTCAACAAAAAAATGTTTTACTTCGTTACAAGTAAAAAGTTTTTGAAAATTTTATAAAAAAAAGTTTGAAAGTTTTTTTAAAAATTTGTTGAAAATATACTTCGTTACTGGCGAACACTAAAACCCTTACACTGATTACAACACTATATGCACACACTCTGGTTGTTTTGTGATTTGATAAACTGCGGAGTTCGTCAAATTATATATCAATACCTACCATATCGCAATTTGTGATATTATTTAGTGTTGATATGAGAAGTTTGGTGCCTTCTGCTAAATTCCCAATTATTCCATAAATGCAGAGTTCCGCAAGAAGTCTGAGACCGACACGGTACTTGTTTATGTTGGACACCTGAAAAACAAACATGGATTTTTTTATTTTTAAATAAAATAAGATGAACTTTTCCACAGATTGACTCGTCACTGAACCTGTTCATCCATGTATCGCATTGGGATAGATAAGTCCAAACCGCAAAATTGCGAAAAATACAACCTCAATGGAATTGTATACTGTCCGTCCGCATTTGTGCGGAATGCAAATGCAATGCAGGCTTGGACTGGGCCCAATTTAGGGGACTGGGCCCAATTTAGGGGCCTGGGCCCAATCTCGACATTTAGAACATAACATTCTTTAATATTTCAGAACACAAGAAGCTGTTCTATTTCCGAGGACTTTGACGCAAGTTTTTGATACACTGCCTCGTTATCAATAGCCTTCAGTAAATCAACTTCTACAGAACAAATCATTACTACAGCTTCCAAAGGTGTTGACTATAAGCAGAGATGAGAGATCTCAGTTGATTCTAGAAGAAGCGCAACTTTGAAAATGTTCTCTCGCAGGGTGAGGGCAGTTCATAGACATTGGGTGTGTGACATTATGAGTGTGTCTGGCCAGGGCGCCAGGGGCCCATTTTAATGTCCCCGAAAGTGGCCTATGTGCCATAGCACAAAATGGCACATAAGCCAGTCCAAGCCTGATGCAATGTTTGGCTTTTTCTCTATGTACATTTGGTCTCTGTCGAGCTTAAAACATCACCCCCCACCTTCTCTTCATCTTTTGAATTGTAGTTTTCAAACATTTTCATAAGTTCAGTTATGAAAGACACAGGAAATTCAGCATAACGTTGGTGAAAAAGACCACACACATGAACGACAATGCTGACGTCGGCGACCTACAATGAATAAACCAGACCAAAGGTTCAAACCATTTTACTCACGAGAGAACAGTTACAGTAAGTTTCAGAAGAAACCAAAACGCATTCTAACCTTGAGTTTGTGCAGGCCTTCCACAATGGCAGCCACCTACATAAAAATTAAATTTCCTTTAAATCAAAAAGTACTCTGGAAAAGTGTGTGTGTGTGTGGGGGGGGGGGGGGGGGTTATACTGTAAGTCTTTTGTTTACTTACTGCTTCTTGGATAAATCTTGTGAGGTTCAAGCCATTGAATTCTTGTGTCAGAGACTGCTTTTGTTGCTCTGTTATAGTTTTCTAAGAACACAATCGAAAATAAATTATTGGCTATATTGACCGCACAGTGCATTACCACACAGGCAAAACAATTGACCATCATCATCTGAACCAAAATCGACATGACAACTCTAGCGACAGCGAGAACAAGGAACAAATAGTGAAGTCCTCTAACGTGAAGTTCCTTGGTGAGGAGAAACTGTCAGTATTATTGACATTATCCAATCCAGTCCAAGGTCCGAATTAGCGCTTCGCAAATCGCAAATTGCGAAACGATTTTGAAAATTTCGAAAATCTGCGAAGTGATTTTTCTGAGAATTGCGAAGCTGATTTTAAGTAACCAAGTTCACCGTGGACTCACGCAACGCAAATGATGTAAACGTCAATTATAGGACTTAATGATTTTACACTACGTTGTAAGATGTTAGGCTACGTTGTAAGATGTTACGCTACATTGTAAGACGTTATACGCTACGTTGTAAGACGTTATACGCTATATGTTGTAAGACGTTATACGCTATATGTTGTAAGACGTTATACGCTACTTTGTAAAACGTTACGCTAAGTTGTAAGACACTACGCAACGTTGTAACACACTACGCAACATTGTAAGACGCTACGCAACGTTGTAAGACACTACGCAACGTTGTAAGACGCTACGCAACGTTGTAAGACACTACGCAACGTTGTAAGACGCTACGCAACGTTGTAAGACACTACGCAACGTTGTAAGACGCTACGCAATGTTGTAAGACATTAGGCTTTGTTGTAAGACGTTAGGCTACGTTGTAAGACGTTAGGCTACGTTGTACAACGTTACGCTACGCGGAGAGACGTTACGCTACGTGGAGAGCCGTTACGCTACGTGGAAAGACATTACGCTACGTTGTAAGACGTTACGCTACTTTGTAAAACGCTACGCAACATTGTGACACTAAAGAAAAATGCGAAGCTGTTTTGGAGCGCTAATTCGGACCCTTCAGTCGGAATTAGCCTGCGCGGTGACGATTAACCGTCTCACCAGTAGAAGTAACACACTGAAACCATGTACACCAACTCCATCGCATCCACGTGCTTGTGGGGCGAAGGCCCACATCTGCCACGTCAATTAGGAAATTACAGAGGCCCTCAACAACCAGCCAGCCTCCAGTCCTCTCTCTGACCGCATCACAACCAAGGAATTATCCCCTGCAGTCTGAAGACAAGCAAAAGTCCCCACCGTCATAAAGCCTCGAAACCCCACCGACGAACATGGAAATTCACTTCTTCAAAGTACAACCTTACTCACCAGCTTTTTAATAAATGACGAGTTCTTCTTGATATTTGAATCTAGACCACGAAAGAATGAATCTTGCGGTCGGTTACCTACAAAATAATATTATGTTATGTTCTCAAACTCATTAATAATTCATGAATTATCGTAGCCAATCCATGAACGTATACCACATCACATGCATGAGTTTTGATACCCAATGAAAACCTGTAGGAAAATTCCTAGTGAACTGGATCACATTTCTTAATCGTACATATTAAAATAAAATCGCTATGGGAGCAAATCGCTATAGGAATACTCGTTTGAGAAGCTAGATCAAACACTCGTTTGTCGTGTTTCATCAGGGGACTCCAAACACTCGAAAACAATAAAAACCTCGGGCTACGCCCTCGGTTTTCATTTGTTTTCTCGTGTTTGGAACCCCTGATGAAACACTCAAACTCGTGTTTGTCTATTACTTCAAAAACTGTTACAAACCTTAATTACAGTATATGTGAGATTTAAACTCTTTAAAAAACATTTAATTTACTATTAGTAGAACAAACCTGGTGCATCGATGTTCTGTTTTCTCATAACTTGCTTTGTCTTCACACGTTCATGAGCTTCCTGAGCAATTTCCTCCGCTTGTTTCTAAAAGATAATAAAAACAATAAAATGAGCTTAGCAATGGAGAATTCATGTCTTTTTATCCCATCACCGAAACTTTCAAAGACTTGATAAGTTTGGCATATATTAAAGTGCCACTACGATCAAATTTTTACCTATCGATATTTTTACGTATTTATAAAGCAGAGCTGCTAAATATTACTCGTCGAAACCGTTTTGCGATTCGACGATGGCAATTAGTATTATTTTTCTGACTCTGAATCTGGAGTTGTTATGTCCGCCATTAATCGTTCATGTGCTTGACCAGCGTAACAAAGTGACGTCAAATTCTCAACGCAAAGACTCCACATTGCTAATTCTTCAAGTAAATCAAAGTCGTTTATTCAAATTCTTCATCTGAAAGGCTGAACATTTCATCTACTTCTCAAAGAAAACAAGAAAACAAGTAACCTCGACTGAAATTCAGGCGTAGCATTGAGAATTTGACGTCACAAACAATATTACCTTTTGAAATTGCGGGCTCAAAATACTTACTTCAAAATACCAATTTTTAGTTTTTTTTTACATCGATGATCACTTTCGACCCTGAAATACTATTCTATGCTAAAGAAAATCTAAAAGACGGGGGTGAATTTTCATCGTAGTGGCACTTTAACTGTCAGACCCCATAATTTGCATTGGCACTCAGCAATTGCCAAGGCAAATTCCAAAGGAAATTGAAATTTCATGGTTTGCTTCGGCAAAAAATTGCCGAGGCACTATTAGTAATTATATTTTTCTTTGTCCTAAGCACTCGCACGGAATTAGCGCTCACAAGTCAATGAAAAATTGAGCTTGTGCGGAAAATTTCGCTTTATGGAGAACAGCCTTTACCCAAGAAACGCTAGAAAGAAATGTTCAGTTAAACAGTGCCCACTCTCGCCATTGCCTTTGAGTTGCTCTTGTACGTTAAGAAGTGCGGATTTCAGGTGTGACCACACTGCCAAAGAATCTGCCGAAGCATTTACAGTGGTTTCATCGTGGTCTTCAGCAGAAATAATTGCCAAGGCAATGCCGAGGCAAAACAATAAATCATCAAAACCTCAGCAATTTTTTGCCGATGCAAAATTAGTTGAATTACGGGGACTGACTGTTGCCCAGCCATGTCATTTGCTCACTTGTTCTTTCATCATTTTCTCCTCTTCTTCTTTTTGAACCTCTTCTTCTTTTTGAAGATCTTCTTCCTCTTTGTTATTTTCATCTTGCTCGCAAGGCTATTGTCACAAAACAATAATATTCATGTCACAAAGGGTTTTTACGAAGGGTGTACACATTTGCATAATATAATAGGTACGACGTGTTATGTATTTAGACTCGCTAATTCCAAATCTGTTTTCAGAATTGAAAACGGTTAAATATAACGTTCAATACGACGAAGTGGCCGCGCCTGCTGGCTGATTGCCAACTAATTTCTAAGTACATAAATGGTTTTTACAAAGGGTGTGCACATTTTCGTAATAATACAATAGACATGTATGTTATGTATTTAGACTCGGTAATTCCAAATCTGTTTTCAGTATTGAAATCGAGTGAATAAAATTGGCCGAGATAACCTTCAAAATCTATGTACGATGAACCGGCCTTTTAAATACAAATACGAGGTCTGAGTACTAGCACGGCGCTGGGGACCATGCATGGGCAGGGCGCTACCCTGTCTAAATAAAGTCTTCAAATCAAATCAAAATGGGGAAAAGAAACACTAGGGAAGGGGAGGGGTTGTAGTGGTAGAAAAGGCGAGTGAAGGTATTTTTGCGGATCTTTATGCTCCAAGAGTGATCAGAAGCAGGGTTCGAATTAACGGTGTGCAATGTGCAATTTGCACATCGTTTTGGCCCAAATAGTAAAAGTTGCACATCACTTTTCAAATTTTCGATGTGCAGAAAAAAATAGTCTCATTATTGAACACAAACAAATAGTTCTGACAAACTATAAGTTAAGTAACACTGTAACAGTCCTATTTCCCAAAGATGGAAAAATTGTGTGTATTTCCCACAGCCACGCAATAATTGCTATTAAAATTGTAAAAAAGCCATAATCGATTGTCGTTGACGCCATTTTTTGCATGTCTGCTCACACAAAATGGCAGCCGAAATTTGATCTCTGTAGCACATTTTAGTGATTTTATAAACTTTCCAGTCTCTTAAACCAACAGGGGCAACAGCAACCGAAAGTATCGCACGCCTAGCCTAGAATTCCTTTAGGCATTCGATTTCTTGCACACCATTATTTTGCTTATATTGAGAGGGCCCACCTGGACGTCATGTTTTCGGGGGGGGGAAATGCACATCGTTTTTACTGAACTAATTCGAACCCTGATCAGAAGCTAACTTCTCCCAATAATATCAATAGTTAACCAAGCATAGAAGTAATGAGAATATAGAAAATGATCACCAAAGATAACCTGACATGTTTTTAAAACAATTTCTCCCAACTAGTACTATAAGAAATATTTGGAGACCAACAAGCTATAACTTAACCCACCTTCTGTTCATTATCTGATGTTTCCTTTGTTGTAATTTTATCATTTATTTTTTCTTTGCTTTTGTGTTCACTTGAGGTGTTTGTATTTTTCCTAGTAAAGCAAAAAAACAATGTTCAGTGCCAAATTAAATGAACAAATAATTTCCCAATGCAACCAGGTGATAAATCAGACATAGTTTGATGTTATGCAAAAAAAGTTTTTAAAAAAGTTTTTTTTTGGCTTAAAGGGATATGGCAATATAAATTAACTTTGTCTCATTTGAAAGAACTCGTGAAATGGTATAACAAGACCTTTTACAATTTTCCCTTATCTTTTTTGGTTTTCGAAATAATTTGACGAAAGACAGCGTGCTGTCCGCCATCTTGGAATTATTTTCGATATGCATGTGACGTCATAAGTAGGGTAAAGTGAAATTTTTATCTTGCCAACCTTACAACATTATGAGCCAGAAACTCGATTATGTTGCACTATTTCCATTTTCAATTGGCCCACAACATTTTAAAAAGCCTTCCGCGGAATTTCGGTCACCTATGGAGTAGTTTCATCAGGTTTACCCTGCTTGTGACGTCACCAATTTCCTAGTTAATTAGGTCAAATATTACAACAAGATGGCGGATTGTCTTTTGTCATAATTATCTGAAATATTTCAAAAACCAAGAAAGATACAGAAAAATTGTAAAAGGTCTTCTTATACCATTTTACGAGTTCTTTCAAATGAGACAAAGTTAATTTATATTGCCATATCCCTTTAAAAAGTTTAAAAGTTACTGTCCATAACCCAACGTTTCAACACTCCAATCTAGTGTCTTCATCAAGGGCGATCGTTATTACAGATGAGACGATTAATTGGAAACTAATCAGCAAAGCTGATTGATCGGACAATTTAAAATATATAATCGGTCATTCATCATTCATGAAAAACGTTAATGCACTGACTATTTTGCAGATTATTATGCAATAATTGGACCTGCATTCAGCATGTACGCATATCAATTGTCAAACTGGATGATTCTTTGTGGAAAATATTGCCACATATTCACAAAATAAGCTTCTGGTAATAAACCACCGCCATCAGAGACGTTGTCTGGAGGCTTGACCTATCAATAGCGTTCACGCCCCATTTTTGGTGTATGTTTATGTTGATAACTTTCAAAGAGTGAAATTGGAAATTGTTGTTCTGCCTCCCCACACAATAATTTCTTGCTGTCAATCGATGAACTGGTGATGCACTAGTCAGTGGAATCTCCCGCACCCACAGACCTTGGGAAGACTGCAGGGATTTAGACTCGACTGACAACTAAATAAAATTATATCCCTGTATATCGTGGCATGTTTTTGTGTCTAAACCCCTCTCATCCCCCGACCCCAGGGCACTCCACTAGCTAAAATAGTTTAAGAAAGCAGTACTGGTACGCTCATATTAAAAAATGATTTTGAATGAAAAAAATCGTCAAGAATTAGGAATATATTAAACCATGACTTTAGTATAAATACACTGGTCAAGCTACTTCGGATTATTTCACGATAATCACCTACAGCGTTTAGGCAAAATGGCTGCCAGCCGATGTTTCCAAAAAGATCACCTGTGTATTTATACTAAAACAATTATTCATCTCAGTGTCGATGAATATAGTGAGGATATTTACCTCCACTTTGGTGAATAATTGTTAAATAATGTGGCTATGTATCCAATAACTGCAAAGGTTATGGGAATAGAGCTTATATTTAATAGGATTATTTTCATTCCTCTACTCGGCCGGCCACACTTTTGTTTGCACACTTGTGTTCTCGCTGATTGTTGGTGCGTACTATATTTGAGGCAGTGTGTCATTAACTTATTGTATTTAATGGACACATTTTGTAAGGCATTTCTTAGTCTCTGCTGCTGCTGTAAATGTCATATTCTGAACTTCTCCCCAGGCTCTTCTATATATGCGTAAATCACAATATATTGCGAGCTAACAAAACCCCACTAAAACCGTGATTACCTGGCTATATTTTATTAGCTGCTAATGTGATAGAAATCCCCGGAGTGTGCGGCATTACATGTTGGTCAATTCCCCCGCAAAAGCCTCACTAATCCCGGCATGTCCCCGGGTCTGGGGATTCCACTGACTAGTGCATAACACTTGTGGGCCTCGGTTTGATTTCTCTGACAAAGATTTGATTGTTTATAGTGGGATTTGTGGCCTTTAAGAATTATTTATTATTTGTTGACATAAACATCTCCATTCATCCTTTTATTAATACACTTGTTTTAAATGCAATTATATAATCATTGATTATCCCTAGTAATATTAGAGAACTAGATATTGCTATCAATGACACTGATATCGTTTACTATATATATTTCAATGTGTAAACTATACAAATAATATTTGTATCGCAGTAACAGCACTACCAATGTTTACTATATATAAATAAAACGTTTATTATGAACCTTTGATTTTAAACAGACACAGTATTTTGAAAAGCATAGAATTTAAAGCAAAAAAACCACATTAAATTTCAAATGTGATTTTCAGTCACACCAACAAAATATGAAATACGATACAGTATAAATACAACTGAACTCCTTTTTCAACTTACTTGCCGCCAACAGTTGTTTTCTGGCTTGACATTTTCTTTTTCCACTACCCAAGAAACTTCTTGTCGTGTTTAATCAGTTACTGTTGAAGTTCGATGCTGTCCCACTCGATACTTCTCAATTTACTACACGAGTTGTAGACTTCTCCACTGTCACCGAGCACAAAAGCGTGTTCGTTCCTTTATAATTTGCCCGAAAATCTTTACGATCTCCACTCCATTTTGCCTACATCGTTCATGATATGGCATCAGAGAGTGTCGTCCACAAAGCAGGCATGGTAATGATTCAAGTTTTTGAAAGTTGAAAACATGATAAAACATTCAAATCCCATCACTGTCTCGTCGTCAAGATGCATTGCAGTCTGCTGCAGACTGAGGGAGGGGACTTGGGGGCCCGGAGGGGGCTTAATTACGAGATTGTGAGGGCCCGCGTCTTTGGGACGATGTTTTTTAGTATAACCCATAAGAAAATACCAACCTCGTTCCCATGGCCTTATCTCCGATCCCCACCCGGGAAAGAGGTTGAGAAAATAGTAAAATACAGCCAATCATTAGGCAGAGAGTTAGGGTTAGAAACTCATTAGGCAGGGGGTTAGGGCATCTAAGCTGTTTTTGGGTTCGTGGTTATTTGCATGGTTAAGTAGCGCTATGGTTATACTAAAAAACATTGTCCCAAAGACGTGCCGCAACTCGCCTCTGGATTAATGTTAATTTATTAGGTTCCATACATTTTCTTGTTTAAATATAATTTCTGTTTTTATATTATTATTTAATTTCTGTTTTTATATTTTATGTTTTCTGCAGCCCTGCCAAAGGGGGGTTAGCTGGGGCAACTTCTTAGGGCCCGGGCCAAATAAGGGGCCCGAAACGATAACCATCATGCAAATCCTACACATAGAACAAAGCTTCTAGGGCATTTAGGGGCTTGTGAAAGACCATAACCCCACCTCCTAGGCCTATCTTGCCTCTCAGTGGCCATGAGGCACCATCATACCATATTTACTAGTACCTTCCATAGTTCCACATATACTGCACCTAGTACAGTGCAGCATTTAATACATCTTTTATACAAATAGATATCTTGATGACATGTCATATGCACATTGGTTGGAATGATTTTATCTGTGGACAATGTGAACAAAGGCTAATGTAATGTGATGTGATGTAATGTAATGTAATGTGATGTAATAAAATGTAATGTAATACAATGTAATGTAATACAATGTAATGTAATACAATGTAATGCAATGTAATACAATGTAATGTAATGTAATACAATGTAATGCAATGCAATGCAATGTAATAAAATGTAATGTAATAAAATGTAATGTAATTTAATGTAATTTAATTTATGTAATCTTGTGTAGTACAGGACCCACTGAAAAACACTTCAGTGACATATCCTGAATAAATATTATTACTTCCAAACCATGCAACTTTTGCCATTCAATGATATTGTAGACAGGTCGATATATAATAAATAGTTATTGCTGGTATTATCATGGCTGGGAATTACCCTAATTTTCTTGGGGGGGGGGGGGGGGGGGGGGGGGGGGGGTGGTGTGCATGTTTGGTTCGGTCAAACTGTAGTGGACCATTTGACGTTTTTACCGGTACCTATTGATCACAGGAACAGAAATCAATATTTCATATTTTCATATTAATCCACGAGCTTGAACATTTGACAGGAATAACACGGTTCGCGTAAAACATGGCTGCTTTATCGGGAGTCATCCAAGACCCGACAAACTCACTCCCATACGAAGTATCTATCGTCATCTTCTCTTTCGTCCCCGCTCAAGACCTTATCAAGAATTGCGTCTTGGTTTGTCGCTTCTGGAAAGGAATCAGCAACGATCAGATGACGTGGCGGTTAAAGTGTGTACGAACTGGACGTTTTCAGCCGAAATACATGAAATCCTTCGAGCCAGACGACTGGAAAAGCTATTACTACAATAACCCCTACTCCAGGAACCTATTGAAGAACCCGAACTTGGCCGACGCCTTTCCGAAAATTCGCGAAACCATGACTCAAGAGTTCTATCATGGTGACCTGACTTCTGACCAATGGAACGCCCAGATTGATCCGTGGGAGATAGTAAAGATTGGCGGCGATGGTTTATGCTTGGAATGCCCTCCCATTGGTTGCTGTAAATTACCTGGTGACAACGGTGGGTAATAATAGGCGAGGCTAAAACGCGGGTAGCGGGCAGTTTCTAATGCTAAACCTTAGAAAACGTGTTAGGCAGGGGGTTAGGATCTTAGTTGTTTTGGAACGATTTATGGTGAAGGAAAATTTCGAGTGTTGGAATACATACATTTTAAGACCAAACCGGGACCAGTTGCGAAAAATGCAACTTCAAGGCCTTCCGGCTGGAATTGAACCCACGACCCTGCGATGCTAGTGCAGTGCTCTGACCACTGAGCAATTCCAGGTTCAATTCCAGCCGGAAGGTACATGATGCTGGAAGGAGTGACATTCCAGTACAAACTCATACTGTACAAGTACTGTTAAAATCTGTTACATATAATAGCCGTTCTCATTCCGGAATTGACTTCATTTCATTCTGGTGTGAAATTGCATGCCAGTATCATGTAAAGGCAACACGAGAATACATTGATTGGTCTTCTTTAATATGCGAACATTGACAAAACTTGAAATTTATGGGTTTGGCACTTTTGCTGTACCTTTGTATTTTTATAGAATGTAGGTTTGTACATTCATAGTTAGTAGAGAGAAGGATGGTTTGGAAGCTCCATTGTCTTTCAAGATGATGCAATCGTCATGTTATTGTATTGGAGAAAGTGTTTGTTATTGGTTGGAGAAAGGAAATTCTATGGACATGTGATGGCGAAGGACTCACAACACGTGACGATGAAGGACTACAGTAATTAAATCAGAAAGTTGTTATTGGATGACTGCTTCATTATACAGAAAATACAATAATTATGATCAGTGACTGTGAAAGTGAACAACGACATTTATTATTACATTGAGTCGGTTTCTTTTGATGTACCGTGGGATGTATGCGCCATACATCCCTATGAATACTAATAAGATAAGAAACGAAGAAAAAACTAGGAAAATCTTTGCCCAAGGTGGACAAAATCGACAAAACTTTGTTGGAAACCTCCTCAATGTAATAATAAGTCAGACAAACACCTCGAATGTCGGGATTTATGCAATATACAGCCCTCGGACGCTACGAGTCCTCTGAGCTGTATGCCACATAAATCCCTCGTTCTCGGTGTTTATCTATTACTTATTACATGATTGAGTCGGTTTTCTTTGATGTACTGCGGGATGTATATAGCATACAACCCTATGAATACTAATTAGATAAAAAATGAAGAAAGAACTAGGAAAATCTTTGTAGAAAACCTCCTCAGTCACGAAATAAGTCAGTTAATTACCTCGAATGTCGAGATGTATGCAATATACATCCCTCATTCTCGGTAATTAACTCTTAATAATGACTTTTGCTGACCTTCCAAACCATCCCTTCTGCTAACTATGGTACATTGCATGGATTCATTCATCAACTAAATAATTATTATTAATAGTTAAATAATATTTTTCAGAATCTTGCTGTATTGCAACTTCCTATGAAGCTAACATCAGATGTCAAGTGGTGGACTTGGTAGCAGAAGGAGTGTCAGAATATGTTTTAGATGAATGTAAATTGCCAATACAAGTTTACGAGTGGTTAGTGAACTGCATGTCTGCACTTTTTTACAACAGTCGACATTTATGGCATTCTATTGGTAAAATTAAGCTATGGTATCATCGATTACTAAAATCTCTTCAAAACTTGTGATCATTGTTCCTATAAGTCAATGACTCAATGGCAGATGAAAAACATTATTCACATATTGGTGTATATGTGTCAATAGTACTGTCTTGCTATTTCTTTAAAGGTGCTGTCCACTCCGTTCTGCGCATGTGTGATATTTCAAATGTGCTGGACCCCATATGTCAACAAACTTCAACGAAATAGATTTGCGACACTTCGAAAGTGAGTATTCGTCAAAGGTGGCGAAGGCGCAACTAGTAGCTAAATATATTATCCACATTTAGGAACAGAACAGCTTCGTATAACATGCTTTTTAGGCGAAAAAGCTCAAGCGTGGGAAACAAATCCGCAATACTTCTTGTTCAATGTTTATATAATGCAATGTTTATATAATGCAATGTAAACAAACGATGTAAACAGAAACGGGGACATGCGCAGAACGTGGACGGCACCTTTAAAGGACATTGGCAACATAAATCACAATTTCAAAATTTTGACTTTCTTATTAACAAACAGGCTTACAATGTTAATCCAAGTAAACAAAACTAGTACTACTCACAACAACACTAATTTTGACCAAAGACAATCCTATCATCTGCCATCTTGTATGTAAAACTTTAGCTAATTAACTGGGAAGTTGGTGATGTCACACCTGGGGTAAACCTGATGAAACTACTCTGTGGGTAGCTGAGTTTCTACTGAATGCTTTTTAAAATGACGTGGTTCAATTGAAAAAGGATGACATTCACAAAAATCGAGTTTCAAACTTATAAAAACATCAGGATGGCTAGATAAAAATTTTGCTTTACCCCCAGTTGTGACGTCACATGTACGGTATATAAAAAATACATCCAAGATAGTGGACAACGATTCAGGTTAGCCGTGCACTTTGACAGTGTAATTACGCTTTACAAGTATTTTTACAAACTCAAACTACTCAACCCAGTCTCCACCTAGTTAATGTAGACAGTCTACATTGGTAACATGTAGCTGTGAACGTATGATGTCTACATGCATTAACAAATAATCGCTAACCCCAAAACAACAAGGATCCTAACCCTAACCCCTTGCCTAACGAGTTTTCTAACCCTAACCCCCTGGGTTTTCTAGCCATCCCTAACCCCCACCACATCCTCTCCCCTACTTGGGTTGCTAGATTAATAGACTAGTGAGAGAGACTAAGCATGTGGGATTATAAATTGACTATTAGACGCATGCGCTAACTATCGTTATTTTAGCGCGAGTTGTGTTAATGTAGACATCATACATTCACAGCTACACGTTATCAATGTAGACTGTCTACATTAACTAGGTTGAACTACTATATTCCGGCTATTTAAGTTACATAATTTGATCGAAAAGGTACTAATTGTTTGTTGCCAAGGAAACAAACTTTGACAAGCACTAATTACTGTACATCTTATTATAATTGACCTAATTTGTCACTCCTCCCTTACTGGTAGTGCAAGTTATCCATTGAAATTCTGGATTAATTTTTCCCTTGTATTAAGGTTTAATGGGAGATACGACTTTGGAGTCGAGTATTACCTCAAAGTCTCTTTGAAAGACAAATGTCGTGATAAAATTCCAGGATTTAAAGTGAAATTGACTGGCCAGAAGCCTGCGGGATCTCATGAATGGGAAAAGCTTGAACATGTGTTTCGAGACTATCCCCTGGGGGTTCGATACGTTCAGTTCAAGGACTACGGTAAAGACACTGGCGGTTGGAAAGGATATTATGGAGCAAAGCTTTATGGTGCAACTGTCAAGTTTCTCTTGGATTGAAAAGGGATTACTTTATTGGAAATAAAACTTATTTTTAAATAATAGAATCAACACATTTCCACTATTATGACTTGTGCTAATTCACAAATGCTGTTCAGAAGTATTCGATTTCTAGATAATCAATTGGTTGCTAAGGATATATCATTTAGTTTGCAACATGTGTATATACTGTAGAATTTTAAGAATAACCAAGATATTTTGTGTGGAACAGAAACAAAAACTATATATAATATTCAGATAATTTGACATTTTAGTGTCATTTTGCTTCCCACAAAATGGATGCATGGATTTGTTCACAAATTAAAGTTAGGAAAATTGTATTGTATTCTCTTACACTGCATAGACTAGCTGTCTTGGTGGATTCATAAATCTGTAAAATTCACGACAATTTTCCCATAATTCTTAATGCAAACTTGGAAAATTGCCTCTGAGCCTAGATGGGAATTGAACCCGCAATTTTCTGATCTCTGGCTACTGATACTCTAACCATTGAGCTACCAGAACATTGATAGAAAAGTGAAGGCTACATTGTGTACTATTTTGTATGTGCGACATACATACTGCTAAATCAGCAGCATTGATACGTCTGTATATCTTTTCATCAGATATATTAAAATGTGAAGTCCTGAATTCCAGAGACAAAAATCTACAGTAAAATGTATACACTGTAATCTGTTATACAGAGGTTTTACTGATTTACTTTTACATGATTGAATATTAATTTACTGTATAAACTAAAACGTTGTCCAAGTTATATCAAGCATAAAGTTGACTTTATTCATACAAGGGATATAGAGAGAACAGACAATGATAATTATTATTAATAATAATACAAAAACAAGAAATGCATGAAAATGTCTTTTGGGTTAAAAGTTCCTTACTGGCCAAAGCTCATTTCCTCAGTGGCCAGACCAAAACTAACTATACTTGTTTATATTCGTGTTACACCAATTCCAAGCTTAGAATATAAAATGTTTTCTCTCAGATTAAAAGGGAAACATCAAATGCAGAAACCCTTGTCAATTGCTTTCACAATGTATATTTTCTTATCACTCAATTTTCAGCACTCATCTGTACAAACATCGTCCCAAAGACGCACCGCAACTCGCCTCTGGATTAATGTTAATTTATTAGGTTGTTTGGGGCTCTGAATATTTCTGGGCCTGGCCCATACATTTTCTTGTTTAAATATAATTTCTGTAGTTTACCCAGCCCTGCAACGGGGGTTAGCTGGGGCAACTTCCCAGGGCCTGCCCGAAACGATAACCATCATGCAAATCCTACACATAGATCGAACAAAGCTTCTAGGGCATTTAGGGGCTTGTGAAAGACCATAACCCTGCCTCCTGGGCCTATCTTGGCTCTCAGTGGCCATGAGCTGTTACCACCATACCATATTTACTAGTACCTTTCACACATACTGCACCTAGTACAGTGCAGCATTACATCTTTTATACAAATAGATATCTTGATGACATATGATTTTATCTTGGAATGATTTTATCTGTGAAACAAAGGCTAATGTAATGTAATGCAATGCAATGCAATGTAATAAAATGTAATGTAATGTTGTAATCTTGTGAAGTACTACAGGATATCCTGAATAAATATTATTACTTCCAAACCATGCAACTTTTGCCATTCAATGATATTGTAGACAGGTCGATATATTATAATAAATAGTACATGTGTTATCATATACAGTGTGCCTCAGCCCTCAGCAGTGCGTGCTGGGATGTGTACCATGTGCAAGTTGCATATGGTCATGGATGGGAATTACCCTAATTTTCTTGGGGGGGTGGTGGTGGTGTGTATGTTTGGTTCGGTCAAACTGTAGTGGACCATTTGACGTTTTTACCGGTACCTATTGATCACAGGAACAGAAATCAATATTTTCATATTAATCCACGAGCTTGAACATTTGCCGAGAATAACACGGTTCGCGTAAAACATGGCTGCTTTATCGGGAGTCATCCAAGACCCTACAAACTCACTCCCATACGAAGTATCTATCGTCATCTTCTCTTTCGTCCCCGCTCAAGACCTTATCAAGAATTGCGTCTTGGTTTGTCGCTTCTGGAAAGGAATCAGCAACGATCAGATGACGTGGCGGTTAAAGTGTGTACGAACTGGACGTTTTCAGCCGAAATACATGAAATCCTTCGAGCCAGACGACTGGAAAAGCTATTACTACAATAACCCCTACTCCAGGAACCTATTGAAGAACCCGAACTTGGCCGACGCCTTTCCGAAAATTCGCGAAACCAAGACTCAAGAGTTGAGATCATGGCACGGCTATGGTGACCTGACTTCTGACCAATGGAACACCCAGTTTGATCCGTGGGAGATGGTAAAGATTGGCGGCAATGGTTTATGCTTGGAATGCCCTCCCATTGGTTGCTGTAAATTACCTGGTGACAATGGTGGGTAATAATAGGCGAGGCTAAAACGCGGGTAGCGGGCAGTTTCTAATGCTAAACCTTAGAAAACGCGTTAGGCAGGGGGTTAGGGTTAGGATCTTAGTTGCTTTGGGGTTGTTTCCAGTCATCTCTTCACATTTCCGACCTTTTGGGTTTTCTAACGACCCACCCGCTGGGCCGCAACCTGCGTTTTAGCACCGCCGGGGTAATACCACCTCTCCTGGTTGGTAATCGCTGGCTCCCTTTAACTGTTATAAAGGTGCCAGAGACAGTATTGCTTGTGCTATGTCACTCGAGACATAGGGAAATGATTTCCCATGGACCATAGCCACCAATTTAGAAGTGGTCTGGTTGGGCATCGAGCACCGAAGGCGTGAGAAACCTATAGCAGGTCCTGGGGCATGCTCCTCCAAAACTATTTTTAATATCTAAGGCTCTGAAATGCTGTTTTTTATGTACTGCGGGATGTATATAGCATACAACCCTATGAATACTAATTAGATAAAGAACTAGGAAAATCTTTGTCCGAGGTGAAAAAATAGACAAAACTTTGTTAGAAAACCTCCCCAGTCATGAAATAAGTCAGTTAATTACCTTGAATGTCGAGATGCATGCAATATACATCCCTTGTTCTCGGTAATTAACTCTTACATAATAATGACTTTTGCTGACCTTCCAAACCATCCCTTCTGCTAACTATGGTACATTGCATGGACTCATAAACTAAATATTATTAATAGTTAAATAATATTTTTCAGAATCTTGCTGTATTGCAACTTCCTATGAAGCTGCCATAAGATGTCAAGTGGTGGACTTGGTAGCAGAAGGAGTGTCAGAATATGTCTTAGATGAATGTAAATTGCCAATACAAGTTTACGAGTGGTTAGTGAACTGCATGTCTGCACTTTTTTTACAACAGTCGACATTTCATATGGCATTCTATTGGTAAAATAAAATTAAGCTATGGTATCATCGATTACTAAAATCTCTTCAAAACTTGTGATCATTGTTCCTATAAGTCAATGACTCAATGGCAGATGAAAAACATTATTCACATATTGGTGTATGTGTCAATAGTACTGTCTTGCTATTTCTTTAAAGGTGCCGTCCACTCCGTTCTGCGCATGTGTGATATTTCAAACGTGCGGGACCCCATATGTCAACAAACTTCAACAAAATAGATTTGCGACACTTCGAAAGTGAGTATTCGTCAAAGGTGGCGAAGGCGCAACTAGTAGTTAAATATATTATCCACATTTAGGAACAGAACAGCTTCTTATAACACGCTTTTTAGGCGAAAAAGCTCAAGCGTGGGAAACAAATCCGCAATACTTCTTGTTCAATGTTTATATAATGCAATGTAAACAAACGATGTAAACAGAAACGGGGACATGTGCAGAACAGAGTGGACGGCACCTTTAAAGGACATTGGCAACATAAATCACAATTTCAAAATTTTGACTTTCTTATTAACAAACAGACTTACGATGTTAATCCAAGTAAACAAAACTAGTACTAGTACTACTCTTGTATATACAAAACAACAACACTAATTTTGACCAAAGACAATCCCATCATCTGCCATCTTGTTGGTGACGTCACACCTGGGGTAAACCTGATGAAACTACTCTGTGGGTAGCTGAGTTTCCACTGAATGCTTTTTAAAATGGTGTGGTTCAATTGAAAAAGGACGACATTCACAAAAATACCTGAGGATGGCTAGATAAAAAATTTTCTTTACCCCGGTTGTGACGTCACATGTATATAAAAAAATACATCTAAGATGCCGGTGGACAGCGATTCAGGTTAGCCACTTTGACAGTGCAATTAATACGCTTTACAAGTATTTTTACAACCTCAAACTACTCAACCCAGTCTCCACCTAGTTAATGTAGACAGTCTACATTGGTAACACATAGCTGTGAATGTATGATGTTTACATTAATAAATAATCACTAACCCCAAAACAACAAAGATCCTAACCCCCTGCCTAACAAGTTTTCTATCCCTAACCCCCACTACATCCACTCCCCTACTTGGGTTGCTAGATTAATAGACTAGTGAGAGAGACTAAGCATGTGGGATTAGAAATTGACTGTTAAACGCATGCGCTAACTATCGTTATTTTAGCGCTAGTTGTGTTAATGTAGATATCATACATTAACAGCTACACGTTACCAATGACTGTCTACATTAACTAGTGGAGACTAGGTTGAACTACTATATTCCGGCTATTTAAGTTACATAATTTGATCGAAAAGGTACTAATTGTTTGTTGCCAAGGAAACAAACTTTGACAAGCACTAATTACTGTACATCTTATTATAATTGACCTAATTTGTTACTCCTCCCTTACTGGTAGTGCAAGTTATCCATTGGAATTCTGGATTAATTAAATTTCCTATATATTAAGGTTTAATGGCAGATGGGACTGTGGAGTTGAATACTACCTCAAAGTCTCTTTGAAAGACAAACGTCGTGACAAAATTCCAGGATTTAAAGTGAAATTGACTGGCCAGAAGCCTGCGGGATCTCATGAATGGGAAAAGCTTGAACATGTGTTTCGAGACTATCCCCTGGGGGTTCGATACGTTCAGTTCAAGGACTACGGTAAAGACACTGCCGTTTGGAATGGATATTATGGAGCAAAGCTTTCTGGTGCAACTGTCAAGTTTCTCTTGGATTGAAAAGGGATTACTTTATTGGAAATAAGACTTATTTTTAAATAATAAAATCAACACATTTCCACTGTCATGACTTGTGCTAATTCACAAATGCTGTTCAGAAGTACGCAATTTCTAGATAATCAATTGGTTGCTAAGGATATATAATTTAGTTTGCAATATGTGTATAATACTGTAGAATTTTAAGAATAACCAAGATATTTTGTGTGGAATAGAAACAAAAACTCTATAAATATTCAGATACATGTAATTTGAAATTTAGTGTCATTTTGCTTCCCACAAAATGGATGCATGGATTTGTTCACAAATTAAAGTTAGGAAAATTGTATTGTGTTTATTCTCTTTAAAAATTCAATATCTCTGCTACATTTCCATGCATACTTTTTTAAGATATCCATCTACAATTCTCTTTTTCTACGATGTCACCATATGACATCAAACGAGAGAGCTTTGCCAAGATACGTATGCCAGACACTGTGTAGACTAGCTGTCTTGGTGGATTCATAAATCTGTAAAATTCACGACAATTTTCCCATAATTCTTAATGCAAACTTGGAAAATTGCCTCTGAGCCTAGATGGGAATTGAACCCGCAATTTTCTGATCTCTGGCTAGATACTCTTACCATTGAGCTACTGTAATACAACTCAGATAGCAGAGTGAAGGTTACGTTCGTGTACTATTTTGTATCATGTGCGACATACATACTGCTAAATCAGCAGCATTGATACGTCTGTATATCTTTTCATCAGATATATTAAAATGTGACTTGCAAAAAAATTACCAGATTTAAAAAGTGGACCATTACCTTTGTCTGACTCCCATATTTGACCATATTCACCATTCATTCAATTCTCCAGCTTCAGTAATAACTCCTCTAGGCTCTCTGCAATCAGAACTATGGTACAGTAAGTCATTGGCGCGTAACAGTTCTCATGGCAAACGGCAAACCAGTCCTGAATTCCAGAGACAAAAATCTACAGTAAAATGTATACACTGTAATCTGTTATACAGAGGTTTTACTGATTTACTTTTACATGATTGAATATTAATTTACTGTACAAACTAAAACTTTGTCCAAGTTATATCAAGCATAAAGTTGACTTTATTCATACAAGGGATATAGAGAGAACAGACAATGATAATTATTATTAATAATAATACAAAAACAAGAAATGCATGAAAATGTCTTTTGGGTTAAAATCAGTGAATTCTGTTGTGAGTATAAAGAACTGAACATCCTAACCACAATGGCAAAATAATGACACAACCACAGTATCTGCCTGCAACTTATGTTCCAGGCATTGCAAAAGGTACAAGGCCATGGCTGCACTTCAGTTCCTTAATAGTCATACCAACTGCTGCCATGTTAACACAAAAGGTACAAGGCCATGGCGACTTGGCCGCAACCTCAGTTCTTTAGTGGCCAAACCTCACTAGTTCCTTAGTGGCCAAACCTCATTTCCTCTGTGGCCAAACCAGACCAAAACTAACTATACTTGTTTATATTCGTGTTACACCAATTCCAAGCTTAGAATATAAAATATTTTCTCTCAGTTTAAAAGGGAAACATCAAATGCAGAAACCCTTGTCAATTTCTTTCACAATGTATCTTTTCTTATCACTCAATTTTCAGCTCTCATCTGTACAGTCACGGGCAAAGTGGCCCTTCTCTCCACATTTGTAACAGGATTCCTGGCTTGGATTAGGGCAATCTCTGGCGATATGTCCCTTTTCATTGCACCTATAGCAGAGGTCAGACGCCTCGGAGCAATCACGGGCCAGGTGACCAGTTTGGCCACAGCGGTAGCAAGAGGACTGGCTAGGGTTCCTGGTGCTGCAGTCCCTTGCAAAATGGCCTTTGCCACCACACTTGTAGCACTCTTTGTCGTTTTTCACATGCGACTTATCTTGGTCATCATGGTCATCATGGTCGACCTTGTCAGGGCAATCGCGAGAGATGTGACCAGTCTTGCCACAGCTATAACATGTCGTCCTTCCACCACCATCTTCACTGTTAGGACAATCACGGGAGATGTGGCCAGCATCACCACAATTATAACACTTGGCTGATATAAAAAGAACAAAATGTCCAAAATGTTGAGAATTTAAAATATTAAAGGGAGAGAATAAGCACTCGAAATAATTTTGGAAAAGTCAGCGGTCAGCATGACCGGTCAGACGTGAATTCAGGTAGTAAGATTTAAAATTTGGTTGGCCAACTATTTTTTCTTTAATTCGTGCATTAAAAACAAAAACCTTCTTTCCTTCTACAACTTTGAATCAGTACACAAGGCCATGAACGTTCGATCGTAAAATCTGCTGCTGCCATTTGGAGAGCAACTTCCATCCCAGGGCTTTGTTAAGTTGTTTAAAGTTGACCCCTTGGTCCCCTGGTGTGACAACTTGGCCTCAAATGAAATATAATTTTATTCAAGTTCTTATTTCCTTGTTTAACCAATAAAACTAAGCAGCCTTTTAAAACCATTTTAAGGTTCCACCTGTTAAAGCCATTTACTGACTTTAGTGAATAAATTAATGATATAAACTGATACAATGTTTACAAGGTAAGATAAATAATTTGGTAAACAACATGGTAGAAATAATTTGACTTTTCATGCTGACCTGTTATTTTGAATGCTGAATGTTAGTGTTTGATTTCATTTTTCACATCAAAAACATGAAATCACAAGATATAGTCTAAAATAACTTATTCCAAAGTGATTTTACCTTGCTCTGAAGAACAATCTTTTGAAATGTGCCCAACCTTGCCACATTTGTAACAACTCTTGCCTATGAAAAGATTGATTGTACAATAATAAAATATCAAAGGTGATTTACCACAGAAACATTTATTAAATAGTCAAGGTGACAAATTAATCAATGAAGTTAAGGTCATCTATTTAATAAGAAAAATGGTTATTTGAAGAGGATATATTATTACAAAAATGTATTCTTCCTGAAATTCCTCAAATATTTACATTTATATGCATGTCACATAGCTGGTAGAAGCTAACTGTTGATTGGTGGTTGGTTACTAACCGTCATATAACCAGGCCTGTCACTGACGAGGCGTGCGTTTGATTGCATGTCTACAAAATTATAAATTCCGTATTTTTTCGTGAGTTTTGATGTATATTTTAATTAAAGGAAGCTGGCGAATCGTCGTGAGACAACAGTTGACATGTCGTATTTCAATCAGAGCATTGAACAACAATTAGAGCATTGAACAAGCATTCACCGCCAAGACAGACATCATGGTAGACAAACGCGTACCAACGTACCAGTACCCGATACAAGCGAAGCGGCATGCAAGCGAACGTGAAGCGAAGAGATGCTGCAGGCACACTCGCTAAACTGTTGTTTAGATTTCTAAGATGTCGCACAAAAAGGGAAAAAAGATGAAGTAAAAGCAAGAGTGCAGTCAAAAAATTACTATATGCAAGACAAATTACACTTTCAAATTACAAATTACACTTTTTGTGATATCGAAGTCAGTGAAGATGAAGACGAAGACCAACTAAGTAGTTGCAGCGATGACCAAAGTAGCGACGACGACGATTCAAGTGATGACTTTTTAAACTGAAAAAATCTAACTAAACTTGTGTGTACCACTAACAATAATAACCGTAGGAGTAACTAAAAAAAACTAAAATCATTTCCGCTATTGTTATTTGTATGTATCGACAAACCATTCCAAATAAAATAATTAACCAATGCTGTAATACTGTTTTTTCCACACACCTGTGTTTTTTCTCAGTGATAGGCATGTATAACAAGATCCTAACCAGTGGGCCGTGGGCGTGTTTACTGGGTTCTTGTGTCCGATTGGATAAAAAGGTCCGACAAACGACCAATCAAATCTGTTGTTTAAGAAGCTACGTCTTTACTCGTCTCAGGGTCAAAAAAAGTTTAGGGTAGGGTGGAAAAATAGGAAGTGGTTACTAGGAATAGGGATATTTAGGGTTAGGAATAGGGATATTTAGGGTTAGGATTAGGTTTTTTTTAGTAGTGCTGTGTGCAGGAGTGCTGGAGAACGGAGCGCTGCTGGAGCTCCAGCGTTTTTTGTGCAGACCCAGAGCTGGAGAGTTGGGTTGTTTTCTTCCCGCCCCGGCTGGAAAATCAGAATGACAAAAAATATGACAATTTCTATGAATCTTTGTTCATAAATAATGGCAACACTGAATTTGCAGAATGTGCATGTACGATCTGAAGTCTTGTCTGTTGAGTCAAACCATTTCAGCTACCACAAACAGCCAAATTAACAGAGATGGCAAAGTTAATACTCAGGAATTATTGGTATCACCATTCACCACAAAAATGAATGGCCTGCTTTGACACGCGTCTAGCTCTCTCGTATCTTTCTTGTCCACCGTCCTCTGCCACGATCTTAGCGATCTTTTCGTTGACGTCTCAAAGAAGCATTGCACACTCCTTCCAGGCAACATCGGTCGCTTAGCATTCATTAAATTTAATGATAAGAATTTTCAAAAACCCTTGGCAATTTACACTTGTATTTTGTTATTTGTATTTTGTAGTAGCATAACTTATTCGATTCTATAAAGTTTTCATCATTTCTGGCATTCCTAGTTAGATGTAGCATTGCATTTGCTTGAGTTAAGTTACGACTTTGAGGGGCAAATTTCAGGCGAATAATATCCGGTTGGACTTTATCCCCAGCAAGCCGGAGTCGGTTATCAGAGCTGTAAAGCGGCCGGAGCTGCAGGTTGAAAAAAAAGTTTGCACACCTCTATTTTTAGGGTCATTTTTGTCACAATTTGTTTGTCGGACCAGGAGCAGTTAGCCTATGGGGTCCGGTGTGTGTCGGTCCTGTATCCACGGCAAAAAAAATAGGGTCGGTCAGGAAACTGGAACCACACATTTAATTTTATTTGCTGTGATGAAAAACAGATATATATTTGAATGAAGTTTAGGTGATCCACACAACAATAACAATAATGTTATCATGTATGAAGAACAACTCAACAGGTCGAAAGCTCAGCAAGGAACAATAAATTATAAAAGTAGTGTATGAGCTCATATATAAATTGTTCAACTTGGGTGTCTTGTAGCAAGAACAATAACTCACGAGTAAGCCCAACGAACGAGTGAGATATTATTCTTGCTATTAAAATTATCCATATCTGCCCGATTGTACACTCAGCATCACGAGTACTATCAGTGGGGCTACATAACCACGTTTTCTCCAAGTTACAGACAAATCAATTGCTCTTTGACTTTGTAGACTTGGCTTTTTACACGTGATTTATAAATGACCAGTACTTGGAGTTATTTTGAATTCAAAACTGGCACAACTTCTAACCTCTTTGTGCAAATCCACCACCACCACCGGCAGCTTGTCCACCGCCAGACGACTCGGGACATTCACGGGCGAAATGACCTCTCTTACCACAACTATAGCACGACATCACTCTGAAATATGTTATTCCCTAATAACGAAGTGAAAACACTCTTTCATATAACACAAACAAAACTGAACAGTTTAAACGGATGTTTAAGGTATTCAATATTCAATTTAATACGATTCAGTAAAACGTTACTTTGTTGTTTGATGTGTGAAGGACGTGATCGACACGCTTTGTATAAGGCTGTATAAAATGTTGACTGTAAAACGGCCACAATTAATGTTCTTGGGATTTGACGAAGAACGTGCTGACGGGGATAGGCGTATACGGGGGATATAGGCGTATAAAATTTGAAACTTCTTTCGCTTTCTTTCAAAATGTTTGTAGTACGCTCGACCATGTGACACACGCACTAAAAAACTAGCTTTTCAAGCTTCACAAAAGGCGCGTGTACCAGTCAGCGTTAGGTAACATCTGGCAGTGCCGCACACATGTCACAAAACATAGAAATATAGGATTGTAAAGTATAATATAATATTAAATAGTGCTTTGCAAGAATGTGGCTATTGTCACACCACTCTTGTCATTTTCTGGACCTCTTTAGAATCCTTCAATGCAGTCTCGGTCAATGTAGTCTGCGAAAGCAGACTACGGTCAATGTTATAGAAGTGGCAGAGCCGTAATTAATATAACAATAGACAGTTGGCCGGGCAACCGTAACAAATTTTGCCATTTATTTGGTCAACAAAGATAACAAGATAAAATAAACAATAAACATAGCCACAGTGTAACGGATCAGGGCCGTACATATATCACAGAAAAAACCCAAAATATATTTTTTATAAGATTGATTATCAATTTATTATAGGTATTCAGACAATTATTTAGTATGAGTGCTGAACCCATGCCGCCGCCTACCACCAGCTCCCCTTAATTGTGGGAAAAATAAAGTGGGGTATTTGTAGCCTGTGTACAGCCTGAATATACACCTCAGCCTGGGTATTTGGCGCTCCGCTGAAAGAAAGTAGATAAAATCGCATGTCTACCGCTATTTAACCATGATAGTGTTAGCTATAGGTAAGGATAGTTACCGAAACCGAGGTAACTACGCTGGTTCCCGAATATCTGAATGGTAATAGCTCTGTACAGGATGTCGCCAGACCTGAGATGAAACTGTACCTGTCAGAATGACCATTGACCAGCTAGCACAAACGAATTTGTAACGGACACACAAAAGATTGTACCTGTCACGGTTCAACTTAGCGTAATGTCTAAAAACTAAGTGTAGCGTCTCAAAACTTAGCGTAACGTCTCACAACATAGCGTAATGTTTCCAAGATTAGCGTAACCATGGATAGTAGAATGACTGGATAGGAAACTAAGATCACGTGTGACGTTTCCAGCATGCTGATTGGTTAAGGCCGACCAGTTGATCGCGTGAAAAACGAAATCGTGTCACAAAATCTCCATAAATCGCAACGTTTAGCAATAATACAACTAAAAATGACAGTCAAACTACCAAAAATATAACAATGCCACTTTACGATGGAATATCCGACTACATTACTCATTTTAGGCGAAAAGTCCCAACTTTAGACGGTGAAAAACGCGTCGCAAATTTCAACTAAAACAACGGCAGTTTTTGCGACGCCAGTTTCTTCACAACAAAAAGAAAACAGCGGAAACAAAGACGAACAACATTTACCTCGAACACTTAGTTGTGGCTTAGGCAGGTTTGTGAGACGATGAAACTTTTTGGAATCTCAATATAGCTACCAGAATACGAAACTTGGAGAAATCAAAGAGAAACTCAGCAAAGATATGTTGGCTACACGAGAGTGGGGATATCTACAGAGAAGTGCATGCAAGACTGCAGGGAATAGGAAACGGAGTAATCTATAACAGACGGATGACGGGAGAGAATGAGAAATGAAGACATAAGGCAAGAAGTGAAGGAACTGAGAGAGAAGTGAGAGAAAGCAGACTGAGGTGGTACGGACACGTGAAGAGAAAAGGACGAGTTTGTTAGATGGTCAGTGGAGCGAAGGGAGACGGGAACAAGGAAGAGGGTGATCGAGAAAGCGATGGATGGATTGTGTTCGAGATGATCGGTGGAAATGATGTTGGAAGGGGTGGAAAACTATGCCGAATAACGAAATCAAAGTTCGTTCTTGAGATTTGTTTGAGATGCAAATAACACACTGCATACGTCACATTAAATAATGAGTTGTTGTAGAAGTAGAAATATCGTTGAAGTGCGCATGTAAGGGGTATTTGTCTTATGACACCTAATAATTGAAAGTTTCGATTGATTTAACAGAATAATTTCAATAATATACATGGTTTCTCAACAACTCATTATACAATGTGACGTATATGCAGTGCGTTTATCAAACAAATCGCAACATTAGATCGATGTATGAAGTGGATCGTCCAGGTTGTTGTAGTCTTGAGAAAGACCATTGTTGGTGACTGACGTTTCGACGGCCTCAGCGGCGGTCATCTTCAGAGTCAAGTAAAATATACGTCTGGTTTATTACGTCATCGTCTGTTTGTGTCATAATTAGTGTGAGTGGGTGTCGCATCATGCGTTAAGCGTGGGCCAATATTGTTTGTCATGCGTTAAGCGTGGGTATATAGTTTATCGGTAGGTCTATTGTTCGTTGATGCGAGCGAAGAAGTCTTTTTTATGGTGTCGACAATTGTTGTGATCTGTTAAGTGGTTTATGTTCCAAGTTGGTATACCAACTTTCTAATGTAAGTCGCTGTTTGTAGTTTGTGTTAAAGGCAATACATTCAGCCGAGTCCCAGTCAATATCGTGTTTTGTTGATACGTGGAGTTCAGCTATATGTGATTAGTCCTGTGCCCGTTTCTAGTAGCTCGTTTGTGTTCAGCTAGTCTGATTTTTAGGTTTTGCCGGTTTCACCAATATATAAGTGCCCTGGCAGTCGGCGCATTTGATCTTGCAAACTGTCTTTCGTGAGGCTGTTCTTTGTCTTTCACGTTAGTCAGTATATGTCGCAAAGTAGTCACAGGTTTCTGGGCTACACGTATGTCGTAAGGTCGTAAAATACGTGCAATAGTCTCTGATGTACCTTTAATGTATGGTATTGTTTCTGTTGTACTGCCATTAGTCTCGTTGGTCTCATTGATATTGTAGTTGTTCCGTTCAATAAAGTTAGTATTGCAGTTGTTTTTGCGAACGAAGAACGATATGGAAAAACTATAGATGGAGTTCCTTTATCATTTCAAGAGTTCTTTCAAATAAGACGAACTTAATTTTCGATTCATGTACACAGAAAAATACAAACCTTACACAGAAAAATATAGCCACAGCTAAGAATCCACAGTTTATTGATAATTAAAACTTCAATTAATAGAAAAATATTACTTGAACATCATATAAGAGATGATCCCTACAGTCGTGCTTATCTGGTTTTAGTTACACAAGTTTCATAATGTATTGAAATAATATGGACCAAAGAAATGCCTGAATGGCTCAATCGCTGTCATCGTGTTTGTCTGTCTTTGTTGTCGGCTCAGTACAATCCCGTGAAATGTGACCAGTTTTCTGGCAGTTGTAACAGACTCGTCCTCCCTTATTTCCACCACCACCACCACTATCCCCGCCTTGCGGGCAGTCACGGGCCACGTGGCTGGTGTCCTGACAAGTGTAGCACTTGCGTGGAGCTAAATAATAGAATCAAAGATCAATGAAGGAAATAAGTGCAAGTTTTCTACTGCAGGTTTTTACAACTTTCACAGATAGATAGAACTGACGGAACAAAAGGTCACGCAACAAAAATTACATAGAGGATAAATAGTTGGAACCCACGAAAAATTAGAAAACCGTACCGTATTGGTGTCTCGCTTAGGCTAAAGAATTGAAAATTGTATGTGTAGATCACCAAAAATTACTGATTAGCAGATGCAATTAATCAGTAGGCTAATGCGATATATCGATATTTTCGATAAATATCGATATTTTAAAAATATCGATATTTTGAAAATATCAATAAGCAATATTCAATTTTACGCATATCGAAAATATCGAAGTCGATTTTTTAAAAATAATTTCGGCAATTATTGTCGTAAAGTAGAGAACAGCATACGCTAATTGAGGTGACGAGATTAAAAACGCGTTTAAAAACACGTAGCGCAGGTATTTCTCAAACTAAAAGTCTCGGCTTAGTAATACTGTGAGAAAATAGGTGAGGTAACTGTCAGCCACAAGACAAAGGACGTGCTCTATGATTTGAATCAATTGAATGGCGGCATTGAAATAGATTTAAATAGAACTTACGCAATTAAGCAGTTACACCTAGACCAGGTTTAAAAACAAAGTATCAGAATATCACGGCTCTTTCTAATCCCGCAGTTCTGTCATGAAGTAGTCAAACTAATTTCGTTAACGTTCAAGTGTTCAATCAACTCAAGTCTCTAAAATGTTGAAAAACGAGTCCTACTTAAGCCAAACAAAGCAAACATGTTGGTGCTTCTTGCTGAAAATTTGTAAATTTCTCTTTATAGAATGCAAAAAAATTGTAAATAATTACTCACTGTAGATTGAACATTCCATGCTTAATAAACCTTTAACGTTTTAACTTTTTGCGTTTATTTTACATGCGCTTGCACCGAGGTAAATTGAGTTTTCGTATTTGTTTCAATTTCGATATCGCCGATATTATCTTAAACATTTTTCGATATCGATATATCGATATTTTTCAATATCGCATTAGCCTATTAATCAGACTAAATCAGTAGCTCATTTAAACCTATCTCATGTTTGTTTACATGTTTCTGAGTATCTTGTCAGCCATCTTCATCTTCATGGGTTTTTTTGATGCTAAAGTTATCAGACATTTTTGTAGTACAGCATCAACAGTTTCTTGGATTGGCTGGCAAGTAACAAATGAAAACTGGTTTGGAATGCCTCTTGTGACATCACATCCGGTAACTTTGACAGCGTAAAGGTAATTTTGACAAATAAAATAAAAAGACCCAAATAAAAAAAAACAGTCGTTGTAATCTATCTATGGGTTTTATTGAATGCCGTTTTATTGTACGTTTCGAAGTATTATGGTTTGATTCCTTATTTCTTTTGTAAATTTGGTGGCTCTAAGTCTAAAAAGAGCCGTTTTTTTGTGAAAATCTTTTAGAAGTTGTCTTCTTCTGTGTCGCTTTTACACAATTTGACACCATTGAATACTATCCCTCCCTTTGGTAAAAACCCATTCAGTTTCTTGTGAAACCTATCAGGGTGTTAGCTAGCCCATATAGCGTCCGTTTGACGGACTCTTCCCAATTGAAGTAGCTAAGGGGCTTTCCCAACTGGTCTACTGGAAGATTTTAATTTTTTCTGATGAGAAAGTGTATTGCGTTTGATTTAATACTATTATATCATTCAAAGAACGTATTATTTACAGAATACTTTTTCCCCATTAACTATTTTCTCAAAATGTATCGAGTTTCAATTCATATTCGGTGTGTATTCACTTAAATGAAATGTACAAAACAAAGTGTAATCGATGTGCATTCCGTGTTCATTCACCGGAAATGAAATGTACAAAACGAAGCTACGGTACGCGTTGTTTACATCTAAGGAGAAACACGTCATCAACTTAATTAGCGCTAAGAAAAGCGATGATAATGTTTTTATACAAAGTTAAGGGTTTTTCCCTAGATGCAAACGACGGTATTCTATTACAAATCTACACAGCTCAAAATTTCCGAGCACGCGGTATTTTAGCATGAAGTCTAGAAAAGAAAATGTATCGATGAGATCAATAATCCTCTCACCATGGTTACCACAAAATTATATAAAGTAGCGTATTTAAAGGACTTTGATCGGTCAAAAAAACTTTCCCAATTTACGTTTAAAGGGGCTATGTCACGATTTGCCTGGTTACTCCGCTAAGCGTACTTGTTGATTTTTTGTTGAAGATACTAGATAGTACACGGCAATCGTGGCCTTCCAGCTCCTTCTCGTTTCCCACCACGATTAGACATTAAATTGTCATTACTCTTTACTTATAACTCGTCCAAAAATAACCCACCAACATGAAAATAACAAATACTAATCGAATAAATCGTTGAGCTTTCGCTTCGCTTTGATTTTGGATTCCGAATCAAAAATCAAAAAGTACGCTTAGCTGAGTAACCAAGCAGATCGTGACATAGCCCCTTTAACGTTACGGACAAAACTTTTCGTTTCTGGCTAACACCCTGCCTATTTAACTTATTTTTGAAACTGTAAATTTTTTTTGCTAATAATGCATTATGCGCACCAATAGATAATGCATGCGTAATCGCCCGGAAAATACAGTAATAAAATTAATCCAATGCATAGACGTTTCAAAGGTATCTCTTACCCTTTTCACTTTTACTATCACTTGAGCAATCTCTTGCAATATGACCAGGCTGCCCGCATGAATAACACGTTCTCGCTGGAAAAGAGTGAACAAAATATTAGATATCCAGTGTGCATTTTGAAAATACGACGTTCAGGCCCTCTCAATAACCAAAATAATGGTGTGCAAGAAATTTAATGCCTACAGGAATTCTAGGCTAGGATGATGTTTAAGAGATTGGAAAGTTTTAGAATGTTTTAGAGATTAAAATCACTAAACAGCAAGAATGATTCGGTCCCAGCCTCCAGGGCAATTTAGGGCAGACACGCAAAAATGGCATGTATATATACATAATATATTATATATATATATAACAAATAGATTCCATTGTCTGTTCAGTTAGATGCACAGATGATGTCAGAACGGGGTAAGAACAAAAAAGTGGCCCACAAGACGGAGTCGAGTGGGTCACTGATGTTCTTATCACGTTCTGATGTCCTCTGTGTATCAATAACTGAACAGACAATGAAAAACGGAATCTATTTGTTTTATACAATCAAAAACAACCCCAAAGATTTATCAAAGTTGGGGCATGAAAAAAGAAAAACACAGCTGCTGATGTGATTTGATGCCATCCATGTATCTGTCCTTTAATAGATCATGGGCAAGAACCAATGAAAATGCATATATAAGTCATGTGATTGTATAAATATAATTATATATATATAATTATATATATATATATATATATATATATATATATATATATATATATATATATATATATATATATATAATTATATATAATTATATATATATATATATAATTATATATATATATATAATTATATATATATATATATATATATATATATATATATATATATATATATATATATATATATATATATATATATATATATATATATATATATATATATATATATATATATATATATATATATATATATATATATATATATATATATATATATATATATATATTTTCCGAGAGAAATTGATCCCCATGAGGGGATAAAGCTAATAACACTTGAAATTTCTTAATTTTTTGGTGAAAATTCCGAGATTTCTGCCACATGGTTCAAACTTTCCTGGATGGCCTTATCGGTATGTGTCAGCTGATCAAATAATCACATGAGAGATCATCGGAACAAAAGCTACTAAAAGAGTTTACAATCTTGTGAAAGCCATTCCGTGTTACCGTTTAATACTCACATTCTCGATCACGCTGAAATCCTCCTCCTCCTCCTCCTCCACCACCACCACCACCTCCTCCTCCTCCACCACCGCGGCTATCTCCAGATGGGCAGTCGCGGGCAAAATGGCCTGGCTTGTTACACGAATAACACAACGACATCGCTGGTAGATAATTCGTCTAAAAAAACACAAATATTTTAACGATTTAACGTTTCGAGTCGGTCACACGGACCAGAACTGAACCAACGAAATCGCTTTGAGACTTTAATAACGTTCCTTATCAAACCAAGAGTCGTCGACTTACTTCTATTATCCCAAATTGGGAAGGCTTTCAACGATCAGAGACAACTGGAACGACTTCAAGTCGATGAAAATCTGTCGAAATCGGGTCGAGAGGACAACGAAACCGATAGAGAAAATGAAAGAGATGTTTTCTGCGGTCGTACACTGTTCTCAGCGAAGTTAGATGGTCTCGTCGAACTTTATTCTTGGTTTTTCAAAGCTTCGTTCGCTTGACCATGTGGTGTGACACGACGTTCTTTATCGAAGAGGCTGCTTTTGTTCGCGATCTTACCTACAATGCACAGGGGGAAGTCACGCGGGCGGAGATAAGACCCCAGGAGATTGTGCTTGCCTACTTTCGCATTAATTATAAATCTTATCACAAATTTACTATATTGCTTTGGATAGTTTGAGCGAACAGTCGAGCAATAGCGACCAATGGAAGATGGCGCAATAAAGATGTACTATAAAGCCTATATCGGGATGATGTACCGAAAAATAATACACACAAAATACGGTGTTTTCGCTGGTTTTTGACATGCACCCCGCTAATTACGACGTTTTGCGCAGTTTTCATAATTACCCGAATTCTCCCAAAAATACGGCTACTAGCTGAACCATAATATATTATACTACATGCATATGTGAACAAACCATAATCTGTAGGTTTGACGTCAAAGTTACAAGTCTTACAAATAAAATTAATGAATTTTTTAATCTAGGTGCCTGTGGTCATGCAAAACACGTGCATAAATCCCGTTCTCTGACCGCACTGCGCTCTGCGTCACGCAGTGACGTAGCAAACTATAAGCTGCGTCTGGGCGTACCCAGGTCATTTTGGCTCCATTATTGAAGGTCGGCGAAAATGGCCCTGGGATCGGCTGGTCGATTCCATAATCTTATTGGCCAGTTCTAAAACTCGATTAATTCAGCTATAGTATAATTTATTCATCTAAATCCACATGTTAAGAAATTTCCTCGCCTATCAATTTTATCAATAATCATGGATGTATTATGAATTAGTTGGTTTTAGGATGAATGCTTTACACGAACAAGTCTGCAGACCGTTGTATATTTCTCATTCATTAACCTAAATTATCATAAATTATGAATTATTTATAAGTAATAGCATGGCATTGAGGTTTAGTGATTAAATGTACCCGAAAGCTGAGGGAGGTTTAGTAAAAGTTTAGTAAAAGACTTTTACTAAACCTCCCGAGGCTTGAGGGACATTTAATCACTAATCAACCGCGTAATGCCATGCTATCACTTTGTAATATTATGGCTACCGAGACAATAGGGGCGCTTTTAGCCAATTCAACAAGTTCAAATGGAATAAAACTTTGTGAGTTGCTATCAATGGTTATTGGGGATTCGATAATTGTCACTTCATGTCTTGTAATTAGTTATTCTATTGAAATGTTTTAGAGTAGTTTAGTATATATAAGCTGGATGAGTAGCGTGTTTGGTGACTGGTAGTGCAATTTGAGTAAATAAAACAGGTCTTTTGCATAAACATTAGGTAAGATTAGTTACTAATCGTATCAAATGTTTTATGCAGGTGGTTGATCAGGTTATTTAGAGATTAATCGTGAAACAAAGGTTTCGAGGTAGCCATGATATTACATAACAAAACACCCAGAAATTCCAATCCATTCCCAGGAAGGCAAAATGCCCTGGGTACGACGTGGCTAGATGGTACCCTCGCAGTTGAGTTTGCAGTTAGTTGAAGACTGCGATTAAGGTTGAAGTGGGGTTAGGGCTTCGGTTAGGATTAGGGTTAGTATTAGAATAGGGTTAGATTGGGGGATTTGGATTTAGTTTAGATTTACGTCACGATCCTCAACTGACCATCTAGCAACGACCTTTGCTGAATGAGACGTGCTTTGCTGAATGGCAAATTTGTTTTTATCGAATTAGATATAGCTTGGAAAACGTATATTAAACTGGAGAGTTCTGCAAAGAACTGTTTGAAAATTAGCACTACAGTACTACTGCAGCGGAAAAATAATGAAAGAGATGGACCTTAATAGTATAAATAAATACGAGGGTGTCACACATTGATATCTGGATAAAGACTGGATCGAGCAATTATTGTTTAGATGCTGCAAAAAAATGAAGCTGGGAATATTTTGTGGCGGCCATCTTGAATGGACCATGTTACATTGTTTTACTATAGGCGACAGAGACTATCTGTCTTTGATCTTTTAAGATGTTAAAATGAATCAGTTGTCCAAGGTTTTCCCATAATTTAGAACACAAACTACGGCTCCATAACAGTAACTATGAAACCGGGAATATATTTCGCGGCGGCCATATTAGAGTGAGCATCGTGGTCACTCCAATATGGCCGCCACGCGCTAATTCCAACTTGATAGTTACTATTATGGAGCCGTATAGTTTGTGTTCTATATTATGGGAAAACCTTCGACAACTGATTCATTTTAGCATCTTAAAAGATCAGAGACAGATAATCTCTGTCGCCTATAGTAAAACTATATAACGTGGTCCCAACAAGATGGCCGCCAAGAGCTACTTCCGGCTTCATTTTTTGAACAATAGTTGCTCGATCCAGTCTTTATTTAGAGATCAGCGAGCTCTTGTATTCACTTCAGTGATCGCCACTGAGATGACAGAACGGAGGTTGTCCAGATCATGTTCAGGCTCCGTACTGTTTTTTTTTGTGAATAGATAAAGGAAACGTTGTGTATAATCAATACTTTTAAGACCCAACCGGGACCAGCTGCGAAAAATGCAACATCAAAGCAGCCTTCCGGTTGCACGAAATTGAACCTGCAACACGTGGATCTCAAGTCCAGCGCGGACGGCATTTCTAAACTCGAAATCTCCCATAACGTTTCCTCATCTAATTATCTGAAAATACCAAATATTGTGAGATCAATAGTTTAGTGAGAATAGTTATACGAGAAGGGCTTTGCTATATACATAACATCTGCACCAAGTTTGCCAATGGGGTGCCTAGCCGCTTCTTCTCAATATGTAGTTCACTTTTCTTCCGCTGACAAGATACACATATACAAGGCAACAGTAATGTTAAATACTTGAACAAATACAAAGCCAGGGACTAACCACAGAGATGACATCTCCACGACAAACGGAAGTCAGGAACATTGAGATAAACCAATTATTCCGTCCCCATCAAACTCAAATTAACATGTGTTTGTTTTTGTGCGCAGCGTGTCACCACAGTACATTGTACTCTGCCTGCCTGTTCAAACATACGCCGAGCCTATTTAATAAACTTTATCTGCACGGTTCCTCCTTCTGATCAAAGCCGAAGAGGTGTCTCGTTAATAGTCTGGTCACCACAAACACGTTTCCCGCCATGGATGACAAAATCGAGAGTGTCGAAAGGCCGCCAGTGCCAGACGATGGCGTAGTGCCAGTGGCGAAAAACGAAAGCAGAAAAAGTAAACGGTTAGTTGACAATTCGTGTTAAAGAAACATTTGCAATTAACATGCGACCTAATTGAAATTAAATTGATGGGATATGGCCGTGGCGCATCTATGTGTGTCTACTCTAGTTTTCAAGGTCTGGCTTTTCGCTAGCGCGTTCGGCCTGTTTGGCTGTTTGCATGCCGTACTGACTAAGTAAAACTTGCGACAGGTCGACAGCAGATCAGAAGCAAATATCCCATACTATAGTATGTCCGAAACAGTCTGTATAAACGAAGTAATATTTGGCTTGACTCGATTACACTACAAGCTCTAAGGATTTATGGTGAAGGTAAATTTCGAATGTTGAAATATATATATATTTTAAGACCAAACCGGGACCAGTTGCGAAAAATACAACATCAAGCTTTCCGGTTGGAATTGAACCCGCGACCCTGCGATGCTTGTGCAGTGCTAGCTGTCCACTGAGCTACGGAGGCCGTTGCCGATAGCCTAGTCACGAGTTCTGTTTCTATATATATATAGGCTATATAGTGTGTGTATGAGGTCTGTATATAATCTTGTTTGTTCCACTCATTCTGTCAATTGTGTATAGTTGTTTATGCACACTGCATGCATATCTGTAGCTGCATTATAAAGACGATTCTACATTTCTTTTTTGACTGTTACCGATATAATGCTGCTCTTCGTATTAGTTTCCTTGTCTCCGCTGCTCGGTTAATTGATACACTGCAATGGTCCAACGCATCTAGAGAGCCTCGTTTACAGTGGCTCTTACACGGAAATCCTGATGTTTCAGTTTCCAAACGAATGTGAATCTTTTTTTATGTGTTCTTTATTATTGACTCTAAACGTTTCTCTTAATTCAATGCAGTGCTCCTTAATCATAGTTTTTCTGTAGTTTTGCTATGTCCGTTTCTCTTTCTCCATGATAAAAATTGGATCTTAAAATTCATGGCAAGAATTCCCAAGATAAGCTTGGATAAGCCTTTGTCTTTTGGAAAAATTGCCTTATTGTTTATATGAAAAGCAGTCAAGAGGAAGTTGTTTAACCACTCACTAAGGTCTAAGTCGAACGCCCTTCACTTGCTCATGACTAAAAGCTATTTTCCACTTCACCACTTAGTGTTTCGCCGGCGCCAAACTTGGAAAAAAGTCAATTCGCGGGAAAAAATGTCGTTTGCAAAAGTTGTCGTTTTCTCGGGACTGTCGAATGGCGATCACATAGTGATAGCTGTTGTGAGTGACTTGTCTCGCAATGGCTTAATCTGCTACGTTGCAGTTGCATTGCAACTTGACTTGCAAACTGCATGCGCATCCAGGGCTGGCGCCAGGAATTCCCCGACGCAGGGGCTAACGTCCCCGACAGGGGGGCTAACGGCATGCTCCCCCGGAGAAGAATTTTTGATTTTCTAAGCCTCTGAAACGCTATTTCCTGCATTTTGCGTGCAGTTTTAACAAAAAAAATTAAAATTAAAAACAGTGAAAGTCACGATGTTATAGACAGTATTTCCTTACTGTATACGAAACTAACTCTAACAATAATATTCATATACAAAAACTAGACGACAGTGAGCGTGCGAAACAACACAGAGGTGATAGATTTGTGCCAGAAATGAAAGTTGATTACCTTTGAGACGAAAGTTGATTTACCTTTGTTAATATGTAAAAATATTAGAAAAACTTTTTTTCTTTTTTCATATTTTTTCTTCTTTTTTTCTTCCCGCTCGTTCCCCGACGAATTGTTAATTTTTCCCCGACAGGGGGGCTAAGGGTCCCCCCCCCCTGCCCCCCTCTAGCGCAACCCCATTGCGAGACAAGTTGCAGATGGGGATGTTACACTGTGCAACGCTGAAAATAGTTGCTGCAGCCAAGTAGAACTAGATTCTACATTCTGCAACGATTGCAGCAACTTGTGTTTGTCTCCGAACGGCATTGCGAGAAAAGGTGCACGAAAAATTGCATAATGTAACAGCGCGACTTTAAGCAATGTGGCTGACAACTGTATTCATGATCGTCAATATATATGCTCTCAATGCTTACAATTGCACACGCGTCGATCGCGGTAGACTTACACTAAACTGAGGAGCGATTTCGCGAAACGGGTTGGTCCGCCATCGGCAAAGAGACTATAAATAATGAATGCCAAGTTATGGTTATGATGCCAAAAATATACATATATGAATGCCAAACGTACAAAAGTAAACACGAATATATAAACTTGAATATGAAAACTCTAATTTAAAATTTATATCGCTCAAATCGAAGCACAAATTACGTTGATGAAGTCAACTTGCAAAAGACAATCTTGGCGATAGATTTTCCAGGCGGAAACCGCGTAATGGTGTAAAGATAAGAGCGGCCCAGCTCAATATAACAAGTCAAGTTTTAGAACATGCATACTTACTGCGCGTTTCGTTGTGAACTTACAACATCTCAGAGTGATAATTACATGTGTGTTTAAGTCTATATTTACATAGGAGAATAATTAATTAGACGGCTAACCAATGAAGTAACTATTATACTATTAATTACTATTTTATTACACTATTTTACAATAATCAATGTGATCTGTTTGGAATTTTGAGTAAAGTGAAACTATGATAGAGTGTGAGCTTAAATTTATGTGACCCTAGCTCCCTTTTGATTTACCCTCCGGCCTCCCTTTTGAGGGCTGAAAAGTTATGACCCTCCCACTTTCTCCACCCTCCCCTCCTGGACCCCAACAACCGTTGCTTCCTGGACGGTAGGAACCTGGGAACAACTTTGGGCTTAGAACATAATATTTATGAATACTAATCAATGTAATGCTGTTTAGAAATCTTGACACCGGCCCCTACCCGCACGTACAGACAGCCCTCTATTTAGCGTCGTCAACAGATAGCCGCGTGTTCCTTATCTCTTCTCACTATCTTGTTGACAAGCACGACGAGTTTCGTCGAATTTGCTCGACTATTTTTAGCTGGGTATTATCCCTAAAGTGTTCACGATTAATATACGGCCCAGGTGGAAAAATAATTAGCTGTCTGGGTTTCGTATTTCCTTAATATTTTTGTTTTGTTTCTGCCTTCGTCGCTGCTTCGCGTGGTTGTTGTCAACATGGATTCCACCAGCACACCGTTGTTTGGAAAAAAGAGCTTTGACGAGAAGATTACGAAGCTATACGACATGAAAGAAGTCCTTGGCACGTAAGTTCGACCATTTGAATATCGAGTTGTTGCTGACAGATCCCGGCTTTGCGTCCGTAATGTTTATAAACGTCCGTAATGTTAATAATGCTTCCCCAATCGAGAGGATTATTCGGTATTATGTCGACCAGCAAAGCTGTCGCGAAACATTAGGGGTTGATTATGAGAGTGTTGTATCAAACAGACCGAACCCATACATGTTGACTGTTGTTTCACTCACAAACTATTTCACTTCCTGTTTAATATAGCGGAGCATTCTCCGAGGTTGTTCGAGGCGTGGAGAAAGCCACAGGAAAGTGTTACGCGATAAAATGTATCGCGAAAAAGCAGCTCAAAGGCAAAATGGATAGCATCGAGAATGAGATAAACATTTTAAAAAAGTGAGTATTATTTTACCGAGTCGAACTGTAGCTTTCGACAGTTCTGTGTTGGCGGGTAAAATATCCAGCTTGCCTTTAAACGATTGTTGCAATTAAAGTAATTGTTACAAATATTCATTTCGCATCAACGCAGGCTCTGGGAACGAGATTGTTCGCACCACTAAAATGCAAGAGTTTCGTCTGATTTAAGTTGTTGCCAAAAGGAAAACAACTATGAAGATCTACGGTAGTTTAACTATGAAGATAGATTTCGTTGAAATTGCTGTGCTTTAAAACATACTCGAGAGAAACGTAAAATCGACGTAGATATTTTCCTGGCACTGTCATGTATATTATGTATACATACAACATACATATACATATTATATGTTTTTGTTTAGTTGCTAATCATAACTAACCTATTAAAGTGATATATAGTCATGGGCAAATAACATTCGCCGTCTACGAATCATGAATAAATCATCAGATATTAGCATATGTCAATTTACCTAGTTTGAACAGCGTTTAAATAAATACCCTTTTCGCGTTAACGTTATTTTGGCTAATAGTGATGAGAAAATTTCAATAAAAACACGCTATAAATGATTAAACTCGAACTAAATGTACACTGCCCATTGGAAGTACAACGTATGTTAACATCTTTATTGGGGGCTTAATTATTAGATAATAAAACACAATTAAAGTGATATAGGCCCTACCGTGCGTTCATAAATAAGTTTTAAAAGATACATCAATCATTGATTGTATTAAATGTTTCAATACCAGAAACTGGCAAAACCTCTAACAAAAACATCTTTCAAAAAATATCCCCAAAGATGTCTTTGCCATGATTAACTAATTTTAATCTATTTTACATATGTCATAAACATAAGAGACATTAATATTACTTTGCATCTTGTATGCAAATTCAAGGCCTTTCAGCTGGACCTGGGAATCCACACCAGTGCTATTCATTTAGAAAACATTTTCTGTGTTTTCATCAGGGCTGTTAATAGAAGTTAGGGCCGTCGCTAGAGGGCCGAGTCGGCAAATTTGAGTCTATATTGTGAAATATATTGTGAAAACATAAAATGCATTTGAAAATGAATTAATCGATAGAAGGTACTGTACCTTTAACCGGCTTACATATTAAAAATTGGTGAAATTTATAAATGAGTGTTTGACGATCAAAATTTGCAAATATTATTGTGCAATTTGTCGAATCTCCTTCTAATCACTCGGCAAAAGTACACCTTGTACCCCCCATCAAGCCCATCCACTCAAGCCTGAATGGCAAGTGTTTTCATTGCAATTTGAAGTTCTCCAAAATTTCAACTATTTCTTTTACGAGAATAAATACAGTAGAGTCATCTCAAACCACGGCTATCTCATACTTCTGGTTATCTCAAACTTGAGGCCAGGTACCAAGCACTTGCTTGGTAACTCTGTTATTTTGCCCCAGATATCTTGGACCTTTGATACAGTATCTCAAAAACGCCATTATGCACATATGGAAAACACACCAGAATTTAAGAAAAATAATTTTTTAAATAATTTTTACAGAACTTATGCAAAGTGCCAGCTGTATACACTTTACCCAAAAGGTTTTACAACAATTTTACCCCATTATCTCAAACTGATGAAAGAGACATGTTTAATAACTGCATCTGTGACATGTCAAAGCTTTACTGTATTTTTAAACACCAACATATCAATTATCCAACATTATTAGGGTCTAAGGTATAAAGTATCTGTGAAACTGGACATTCATGTCTTGCTAATTAACTTGAATAGAATACAAAGTTAGTATGTAGCATACAAAGCTTTATCTGAACGAGTAACAGATATACTGCATGGAAGCAAGTTATCCATTTTCATGGAACATAAAATTGATTAAAAAAAGTGAAAACGATAAAAAATGTAATCTGATCCATCTTCGTTATCTTGAAACCCCATTATTTCAAACCTCAAGATAACAGAACTCTACTCTACCACTGCCAGTCAATGTCATTAATACATAAATTCTCCTTATTCTTCAAGATATGGTTCTGTTTAAATAATAGAATATGTTTGCCTGGGTCTCTATGTTATCGAAACCCGAGTGATGTAATAAAAACACAAGAGAACTGTAGGGAGAAGCACAGTCGTGCAAAGCACAAGAAGAATCTTGTGTGGAGTAAAATTATTTTATAAACAGTTATAGAAACATGCTTTTAGCCAAACAGAGCACTGAGCACACACATCAAAATTATGTTATTTCATAAATCATTATCTCAACTAATTACATAATATTGATTATTTGATTACTACAGTATATGACATGGAACTTAGTTATGGGAATGAATTATCCAATTTTAAACTGTTTAGTGTTATTTTAACATGCTTTTTTTTTCTAAGTTAATTTTCAGAATATTTTCTCTGACTTATCTATTAGAATACACCTCTTACCGTCATTCTATTGACTTTTTCAGAGTCGACCACAAACACATCATTGGTATGAGAAGCTTATATGACAATAAAAGCCACCTGTATCTAGTGATGGATCTGTAAGTACAAGCTGTAAATAAATTGCTTATTTAAGCGTAACGTCTTACAACGTAGCATCAGTAGCGAAGTTGGCCATAGCAACTAGTCATGCTATGCAAATTTTGAAACGATTTACATATTCAGATCTTTAGAAATATATTGTTTTCAAAATATGCATATGTTTATAAATTAGCATGGCGAAGCTGGCCGTAGCAACTGGTCATGCTACTGCGTAGCATAACGTCTTTCCACGTAGCGTAACGTCGTACAACTTTACGTAGCGTCATACAACGTTGCGTAGCGTCGTACAACGTTGCGTAGCGTCTTAGAACGCTGCGTAGCGTCTTACAACGTAGCGTAACGTTTTACAACGTAGCGTAACGTTTTACAACGTAGCGTAACGTCTTACAATTAACGTTGCGTAACGTCTTACAACGTAGCATAACGTCTTTCCACGTAGCGTAACGTCTTACAACTTTACGTAGCGTCGTACAACGTAGCGTAACGTCTTACAACGTAGCGTAACGTCTTACAACGTAGCGTAACATCTTACAACGTAGCGTAACGTCTTTCCACGTAGCGTAACGTCTTACAACGTAGCGTCGTACAACGTAGCGTGACAATTACACCAAAGATTTACTAGATCAATAATTTCTTTATTTCCTGCGCATTTTTAGAGTTACTGGTGGAGAACTTTTTGACAGGATAGTTGAAAAGGGAAATTACACAGAAAAAGATGCCAGTGATGCACTTAGGTCCATTTTAGAAGCAGTTGACTACTTACACAAATTAGGAATTGTACATAGAGATTTGAAGGTATGCATGCGAGTTAATGTTGGGCATATTTGTCTTCAGGATGACATTAACTTGTACTGTGGTTGCCGCTGCAAAACTTTGGAATTCATCACCAGAAAAGACTTTTTTATAAAAATTAATAGTTTTTCTAGTTATCATAGTTTTATCAGGCCTTAAAATATCGTGAAATTGTCCGACGTAGGAAACCGCCGGACATTCTGTCCGACCCAAGTGAAATTGAGGTCAGTAATTTGTCCAACCTATAGTGTATTGGTGTCCGACCGAACTGTAACTTAATAACTTTGTCCGACGAATAACAGAGCTTCAGTGGTAAAAGATCACGCAAAGAATAACAGTTGCGATCCACAACATCCTCACACCATGGCTTATAGTTATTATCTGAAAGCCAATGGAGTAGAAATAGAACATCGCGAAAAGAAATTAGCAAAAACCTCCGACAAAGCGAACACTGATGTAGTGTCCGGGCTGCTACATCACAATCAAATGGATCCATCCACGTTGAATAAAACCAACTTTGAGACAACATATTTCGTGGTCAAGAATGAACTACACATCACTGCATGCAAATATTTAAATTTCCGAGCCAAACTCAAAGTCATCAGACATTTTGTCCGACTCAAAGTCATCGGACATTTTGTCAGACGGCTCTGCAAAATATATTTTCAGGCCTGTTTTATTGGTTATACTTATGCAGTAGACTTGATTTGAGACTATGGTATATAAAAATCTTTCTTACCATATATTTGAATCTCCTTTTCCTTTTAGCCAGAGAATCTACTTTATGAAACGTAAGTTGAAGTTCCCATCTACCAAATCTATGACATTTATGATACCAGTGTTCAAAAATAGGTACACAGTGCGTACATGTGCGTTGTTGTATTAGGTTTGCATTGATTCACGAAACATATTAAGAATTAAAAAGATTAAATATTTAAATATTTTTAGTCTTTTTTAGTGTTGTGTTGTCATCCTCGTATCTGAAAAACTTGTACTGTACAGCAATAACGTAATGTAGAGTTTCTCAATCTCTATTTGTTAAGTTTAATGATCCAGGACATTTTTTCCAATTTTCAGGGATGATCAAAATGCCAAGTTAATGATCAGTGATTTTGGCTTATCAAAGGGAGTTGATGATGGGATTATGGACACGGCATGTGGGACCCCCGGCTATGTTGGTTAGTAAGAATCCCTCACAATTAGCTTTAATTTTTTTAGCTTTAATTTTAGCTTTTAATTTTTTCTCAATACGGACCGACCAAAACGGTAAATAATTAATGTTTTCTTAATATCCTGGCTTGTTTTTTTTGGTCGTCATCAGTATTTCTAGTGGACAAGAAAGGAAAGTCTGTGCTTTTACCTTCGTCAAAGGAAATGGAGAGTTAAGTCTCTTTTCGGGGATAAAAAACTCACTTATATGTCTTTCAATATGTTCAATCTCGTTTGAGTTCATTTTCAAATGTTTTTCGAATATTTTACGGGCTATAAAACACATTTAAAACTGAAATTATGTCGAGCGGTCCATATGGGCTCATACGGACCGCTCGTTAGCCAATCAGAAAGCAAGATTTGGTAATCAGTGATCGCATTAATAGTATGCAATGCGAGCGTTTTACGAGGTGATATTGAATAACCTTATTGGAACTTTAATGACAAAAGGCGATTTGATTTATATTTGTTTATTTTCCTCTTTAGCTCCAGAAGTTTTAAAACAAAAACCTTATGGACCGGAGGTGGATTGTTGGTCCATTGGTGTCGTAGCATATATCTTGTATGTGGTAGAAATGAAAGTGTTATGACATATCGCTTTAGTAGAAATTACGTGCTCATGGAAACACGAATGGAAACTTGGGCGAACGAGAAATTGCAAAGCGAAATTGAAATTTCACGTAACCGTCCGCGGTGTGTAATCGACAGCTATGTTATTTTTTAGATTGTGTGGTTATCCTCCATTCTACGATGAAGAAGATTCTAATTTGTTTGCACAAATTATGACAGGAGAATATGAGTTTGATTCACCTTACTGGTGAGTAGGATTAGCCTAAAATGAGAACTTAGTGAAACTAAAATATATTTTATAATATCGACAATAGCTATTCTGCAATCTGATTGGTTCTTATACTAGCTAGATATCAGCTCATACCAAGCCTGGAAATAATTATTTTTACTGTACTTGTCATAATTACCAGCACAAATGAATTTGTAACGAACACACAGAAGAATGTACCTGTCACGGTACAACTTAGCGTAACGTCTAAAACCAAGTGTATCATCTCAAAACTTAGCGTAACGTCTCTAAACCTAGCGTAATATCTCAAACTTAGCTAATGTCTCCAGACATAGCGTAACGTCTCGAAACTTAGCGCAGTGACTCCAAACTTAGCGCAGTGTATCCAAACTTAGCGCAGTGTCTCCAAACTTAGCGCAGTGTCTCCAAACTTAGCGCGGCAGTGTCTCCAAACTTAGCGCGGCAGTGTCTCCAAACTTAGCGCAGTGTCTCCAAACTTAGCGCAGTGTCTCCAAACTTAGCGCAATGTCTCCAAACTTAACGCAGTGTCTCCAAACTTAGCGCAGTGTCTCCAAACTTAGTGCAGTGTCTCCAAACTTAGCGCAGTGTCTCCAAACTTAGCGCGGCAGTGTCTCCAAACTTAGCGCGGCAGTGTCTCCAAACTTAGCGCAATGTCTCCAAACTTAGCGCAATGTATCCAAACTTAGCGCAGTGTCTCCAAACTTAGCGCAATGTATCCAAACTTAGCGGCGTAATGTCTCCAAACTTAGCGGCGTAATGTCTCCAAACTTAGCGCAGTGTCTCCAAACTTAGCGCGGCAGTGTCTCCAAACTTAGCGTAATGTCTCCAAACTTAGCGCAGTGTCTCCAAACTTAGCGGCGTAATGTCTCCAAAGTTAGCAAATGATTTAACGTTTTCGCATCTCATTAATTATTAGTTTTTTTATCTCCCGTGCATTGGCTAGTTTATACTTGTGACACCCTTTTGGCATATATACTGTATAAACCCTATTTATTTTATTTCATCTCATCTTACTCTAATGAAGGGCTCCGCTCGAAACACCAGTATTTCGTTACTAAAAATCTCGACAGTTTACCACCTTTTCACTTTGCTATCAGTGGCGTTATTAGCTAGGGTTAGGTCGAGAACTATATATCTCTGACAATTAGTTATATCGTGTGTGCTACCCTTTCAAACAACGCTTTCACTCGTACACTTTGCTCTTTTTTAGGGATGAAATTTCAGATTCAGGTAAGCCGTTTTATTGAAATCACTTGTGGGAGCCTTTTCTCATATATACCTGTAGTCCTGGCAAGATAAGCGAGATATTTTTCAGTCCGGTTGCAGATGAGCAAAAATAGGTACGCAATGCGTACATGTGTCTGCTGACATTTGAGTTACAGAGAAATGTGAGATAAGTAAATTCATTGGGTTGTGTCCATTCTTTGTGAGTATGTCCGAGGATATAAGAACGGGTGCTGAACTGGAAGATAGTTTCGCGCTAAGTTGTCACGATATTTGAAGTCCATAAAATTATTTTTATTCATGTAGCAAAAGATTTGATAAGTCATCTTATGGAAGTCGATCCTATCAAGAGATTTACATGTAAAGAATGCTTGGTGCATCCTTGGTAAGCCTTCGTTCATTGTAGTGCCTATAACGTCAAAAATCTTATTGTCTTATTTGGAAGAACTTTTAAAATGATAAAGTAACTTCTTTTGAAGATTTTCGTGTCTGGAATTTCGTCACATGCATGCATGATGATGACTTACCGGAGAAGTTTGTGTATCACTTTCATTCTCAAACGAAATCCTTTAAAATCAAGAAGTTTGCTGTTGTGGGAGAAACACGCGCACGTTATTGACACTTTAGTGTTTTCATTTCATTGGCTATTTCTTCTTACTTACAGGATATCTGGAGGAGCAGCGTCGGATAAGGATATTCATGTGTCTGTCAGTGCTCAGATGAAAAAGTCTTTTGCGAAAACAAAGTGGAAGGTAGACATACGATTTTCTTTTCTAACTCTCACATGTACAAAAGCTTTATTGAAGGACATTGGCAACAAAAATTAGGTTTGTCTAATATCGTGAAAGAACTCGTAAAATGATAGAGCAACACCTTTTACAACTTTTCCGTATTTTACTTCGTTTTTGAAATATTTCAGTTTGTTTCATGTAAACGAGATGGTCTCTGACGTCAGGTGCTGGGTAGCGAATTTTCACTCATTAAAAAATGTCTTATATCTCAGTGATTGCGAAGTTCACAATGTTCGTTATCATGAGGAGTTATTATACGCACATTTTCAAGTAAATTTGTGGAACAAACTTGAAGATGGAACTAATCTTTTAATGTGTGAAAATTCTCTCCCCTGCACCTGACGTCAGAGACCATCTCATTTACATATCAAACAAACTGAAATATTTCAAAAACGAAGTAAAATACGGAAAAGTTGTAAAAGGAATTTTGACCAAAGACAATCGCTATCTTGTTGTAATACTTTGCCTAATTAACTGGGGAAGTTGGTGACGTCACAAGCAGGATAAACCTGATGAAACTACTCTGTGGGTAGCCAAGTTTCCGCGGAATGCTTTTTAAAATGGCGTGGTTCAATTGAACAAGGAAGACATTCACAAAAATCGAGTTTCAAACTTATAAAGACACGAGGATGGCCAAATAAAAATTTCGCTTTACCCCGGTTGTGACGTCACACGCACAGGGGCGGATTAATCTATGGCAACTGGGGCGCGTGCCCCAGGGCCCCGAGCTTCTGAGGGCCCAGCTCAAATTTGAAACGAAGGAAAAAAAACAGAGCACAAAAGCAAAAAATCATTAAAAAAATTAAAAATCTTGAAATATTTTACAGAATCATTATATAGATCAGTAATAGTAACACTCTAATGCAGTGTACCTACGGATTTAACGTAAATTTTAATTGTTAAAATAAACCCCCGACTCAGCAGTCCATATTTATATCAGTAACTGATATGCGATAACTGTTCCCATGCACCGCAGCGGCAGAGACCGGGGTGCAACATGCTAACTTTCAGATGTTTGGGGCCCCACAATCTAAATTTGCCCCAGGGGTCCTTAATTCGCCCCTGCACACGCATATCCAAAATACATCCAAGATGGCGGACATAAATTCTACAATTTTTGCGTTTCTTTTTCACTATTTGTCTATTTGCCATTAAGCCTGTTGTTCTATTGTTACTTGGACCATTTTCTGCGGAGTATTGCTTTAATATGAAATATAAAATTCCCCTATATTGTATTAAAATACATTGTATTCAAGATGGCGGCGTTCAACTGGTTACCCCGGGGTTGACTGAAATGAAGATTGGATGTCCCCCTCTAGTTTAATTTATGATCTCTGATTCATCCTCCCCAGTCCCCCATAACACCGGCGGGAAATTTTAATTTCAATATGGCGACTGACAGAAATCAGAAATTGTAATTTGAGAGAGCGGTCGATGGATTGAGAACGTTTTGAAGGAGTTCACCAGTTACAGGTGAATACAAGTGACGAGAATTGAAGGTTAAGTGAGCGCTGTTAGCTATTTGGCTCTCGTTGGTCAATTGTTAAAAAGTTCATAGCAAAATTGGAAGAGAACATCACGTTATAAACGACTGATTAATATACTGCAGTTTAGCAATCTGAAATACCTCTTTTAAAACTATAACCATGCTAGTGCTACCAATATGAGCTTACCTTTGTAACGTCGAATATTTTAGCTTTCTGAATTCCGTTTAAAGTCCTTCATTCTCAGCCATTCTTTTGGTATCGTTGTTCTCAAAATCTTGAAGACTCGCTCCAGCCCGCAATTCCCCCCCCCCCAACCCGCGCGTGAGAGAGGATATAATGAAGCAGTCATCATCCAATAACAACGGTCGGATTTAATTAGTGCAGTCCTTCATCGTCACGTGGTTCCTTTCTCCAACCAATAACAAACACTTTCTCCAATACAATATTATAACAAAAATCTTGTTTCTCCAAAGATGGAAGTAAAAGAAAAATTCATTTAGATCATTTGACTGATGTTTTCGAGACAAATGGATTTGCAACTGCAAGATCCGCATAACATCAATGTTATTTTTCAGCCAAATGGTCGCGCGTAAATCAGCTTCCGAACACTCCATCACTTTAACGCTGGCGTGTAGATCATCAACAAATGCGCAGATTACTGCAGTGAAAAACAGAAAAGAGCTTACCTATATACTGACTGAAAAGATACTGTTAGCCACCTTCAATCCTATATTTAACATCAGGGGAGATGATCGAAGAACAAGAAGTGCGGAAGCAGATTAACATTGATGTCATCGCGATGCAAAACCATTTGATTCGAAAACATTAGCCAAATGATCAAAATTGATTTTTCGAAGCCGTATTTTGGTTAGAGTTTTTCCTTTACTTCCATCTTTGGAGAAACAAGACTTCTTGTTATGAAATTGTGACTCCTGCAGGGCAAAGTCGGCAAATATATCTTTGAATCACATGATGCACTAACTTCGTATCTGGTACATTCAAATTGATCTCGAACGTTGGTTTCCGTAACAACAATTAAAGTGCCCATAACCTCAAAATGTTTTATTGTCTTGTTTGGAAGAACTTTTAAAATGATAAAGTAACTTCTTTTGAAGATTTCCGTTTCTTTGCTTTCTTTTTGAGATATCAGTTTGTTTGATATGCAAATGTATGGAATTTCGTCACACATGCTTAATGCCTTATTGGAGAAATGTGTATATCTCTTTCATTCTCGAACGAAATCCTTTAAAATCAAGAAGTTTGGTGTTGTGGGAGAAACGCACACACGTGTTATTCACACTTTAGTGTTTTTATTTCATGAACGCAAAGATATATAACATTCTCTGATAACTCATTATGCATGTGACGAAATTCCAGACATTTGCATATCAAACAAACTGATATATCTCAAAAAGAAAGCGAAGAAGTGAAAATCTTCAAAAGAAGTTACTTTATCATTTTAAAAGTTCTTCCAAATAAGACAATAAAAAATTTTGAGGTTAGGGGCACTTTAACTACTCTAGTGATTTCGATAATAACATGACCATTGCGTCATCTCGAAAGACAATGGAGCTTCCAAACCATCCCCACGAGCTTCCAGACTACACCTGCATTGACTATATGGTCACTTTCAATTCCTCTCTTTTTATTCCTCTTTCTATCTCTTCTCCCAATAGCCCCATTCCTTCGTTGTTTTCTTCTGTCATCTTCTATCGTTCACTCTCTTTCTTCTGTTCATATTTTGTAGCAAGCCTTCAATGCGACCACCGCGATCAACCGAATGAAAATGCTTGGATTCAAGTAGCTACGAAGTCAATTCGTTTCAACAAACACCTTCAACAATCCCTGTCAAACGGTGGGAACGAACTGGAGATATTAAACGAGATCGCCATAGGTCATATATCTTTGTTTCTCCCCCATAATTATAGATTTATTGGCGTGTTTTCTGGTATATACTTGATGTGAATGCAATGAAACATTCAGTTGTAAAATAACTTTTGGTTTGAAAGAACTCTTGAAACTATAAAGACTAACCATTTACAACTTTTTCATATCTCACTTCACTCTCGAGATATTAAGATTTGTTTAATATGTAAATGATCATACTTATGACATCACAATGCATAATGACTTATTGAAAACGCTTATATATCACTGATCTCGAAAGAAGACTGGATCGAGCAATTATTGTTCAGAAAATGAAGCCGGAAGTCCGCCATTACTAAGGGACCAACTGAGGATCCTATCAGGCTTTTTGTTGGATTATGTGCTCAGTGCTCTTACCATCGACAAAATAAAATAATTTTACTCTATAAAGAGGACCAGAAGACATTTTTCAAATAACTGGGTAAAACGATTCATGGCCTACCTACAGATTTACTGCGACTTTGGTCCCTTAATAATGGCCGCCGTTGGCTCTAATTATCCAGTGAGGGAAGCCTAATATGAGATTTCAAATTAGGTTCAATATTTTATGCATTTAATGTTAACAAAGAAACTATATTGGCCAGACACTAAACCTATTTCGCGAGCGTCACAGTTTGATTTGCTTGCAAACTCGGAGTTTCTAATGATCTCTCGTTAATTTACATTATGCAAATATGCAAGCTTCAAAATCAGCTCATCAGATACAATAGAAAGCTCAATCCAGTCCTATTTTTGAGATCAGTGTTATATATATCCTTGAGATTATGTAATGAAATCACTTGAAATACAGGTGCATGTGCGTGGATGTATCCAATGACATCAAGTATGCAAATCATCAAACGATTCCATGTGATAATGATAAAGATATGCAGAATTTTTCAATAAGTCATTATGCATTGTGATGTCATAAGTATGTCATTTACATATTAAACAAATCTTAATATCTCAAGAGTGAAGTGAGATATGAAAAAGTTGAAAATGTTTAGTCTTTATAGTTTCAAGAGTTCTTTCAAACAAAAGAGTTATTTTACAACTGAATTTTTCATTGCATAGGGAATTTAACAAAGAAGTTGAAACAACCATTTAGTCTCACAAGGGGGGTAGGGTTAGGATTGGTGTTGGGATGTAGAATCCTACAATTTATAACTAATTTATAATTATCAATATAGGTAGGAGACTATATGGTTGTTAGTGCCCCTGTGATCAAACTTTTGGTATCCCAAATTTTTAAATATTTGAGCATGGTGTTCTTACTTAACTTGCCAAATTTCAAGCAATCGCGAACATGGGAAGACGTTTTTCAAACTGTTAGATTATACGGCCGCCATTACTCGAACATGTTCCGGACGCTTAGGTTGCGATTAGAGGAAGCGACATCGAAGACTCAACACGTGGCTAGTTGTGTATGAATATAAAGCTACTTGGGGAAAACTTTCTATTGTAACTTGTCGTATAATTGCCATAAAGCTTTGTCACGTGTTGAGTCTCTGACGTCATAATCACGTACTCTGCTGTGGAATCGCGGGCTCGTCTGGAACACGTTTTGAGCAATGGCGGACAAAATTTGGGCGACTTTGGAGGTTAAATTTCTTGTGATAGAATGTTTGTTGTTCATTTTTTTGGCAAATGCGAACATTTGTTAACCTAAAATGATGTTCTGTAATAAAAAATGCCAGGAAACGTAATGTGATATTTCGTCGCAGGGGTACTTTATCATGAAGTATATACAGTTTTCTTGTGTTGAGTGAAATGCGTGACACTTGCGGTGAAATCGAGTGAAGCGATTTTCTTCATTAATCACAAAGTTTAGGAGATGTTTTTCCAAACGAGACTTAGGAAATACAGGTTTCACAAATAGTTAAGGGAAGAACTGTACTACCGTAGTTAAAAAAAATAAATTTAAATCGAAGACCTTCGCGTGTTATGTTTCGAAATGCTAATAATTTGACGATATCTGCTCTTGTACTGGAGAAATAACACCGCCATTGAGTGAACTGACCAATCAGGTGCCACATTGGTTGACAGGCGTATAGAAATAGAAACACAAACGCGCAATGCACGACGGTTGAAACCCACTCTTAGTAGCTTAGCGTCTGCGGACAAACAGACCAAATTTGACTCACAAATGTTGCAAATGAGCTATTTTCTTTTGTTATGGCCGCAAGGGTTATGGGTAAATGCGGACAAACATGGATACTGGCGTCATCTCGACGCTATTATAGGAAGCTACTTATATTTGGATAAAAGTCATGACATCATAAATCAACGTAGGAACCTTATGATCTACGACGGCAACCTAGGACGGGGAAAGTCGTTTAAACACTTCTGCGAAACAAAAAGAATGAATAATTTTTAGTCCCAAGAGTGTATCAACGCCGTCCTCGTTCAGTTTTCAACGCCACTGAGAACAGTTGAGAACTGTTCCTTTAAAGGGACACTCCGGCCCAAATACAAATGTAGTTCATATGAAAGATCTTACTGACTTTAGATTATTGCCAAAGTTTCAGAATTCCTATCAATTTAGTTAAGAAGATGTGGCTAGTTGAAGTTGGAGAGTTTGTCCAATTTCGACGCCATTTTGTTTCTCAAATATGACGTCACTGAGTGACGTGTTCTCGTATTATGCCTAAGAAGCTCCTCTTCTTTCCTGCATGATGAACTAAATAGTTTATTTCGACTAATTTTCGTCCAAAGACCATTCACAATAACTATCACTATGTGATCGCCATCAAAACAACTCCATCTGACAATAAAGCATCACTCAATGACGTCATATTTTCAAAACCAATATGGCGTCAAAATCCACAAATTTTCAACTTCAACTAGCAATATCTTCTTAACTAAATTGATAGGAATGCTGAAACTTTGGAAATAAACTAAAGTCAGTAAGATCTTTCATATGAACTACATTTGGGCTGGAGTGTCCCTTTAAGACTGACTTAAACACAGACACTATAATCGTTTTAGAAATATTGAAGCGTTTTGGAGATCATAAAACAAGCTTTGAGTGTCAAATACGCTAGTCAATCGACCGTGGTTGCTAAAATTTATATTTCTTTCACTGCCGTCGCCGTCCTAGGTTGCCGTCGTAGATCAAAAAGGTCCCTGTTGAGTGTATCTGTGTACTTGCAGCAAGTCTTAAAACGAATAGCAAAGGCAACGTTATACCACAAATTATTTGTTTTGACTCACGAGCCTCGTTTTCATACAGGAAGCCATCTTTAACATAACGGTCAGTTGATTCGTAGATCGACACACATTGAAATCCACGCAAAATTTAACCAGCTGTAAAACGCAACTGCACCAACCCCCACACTTGATCATGACGCGTGACAGATTTAACCCTTGATGACACCGATTGGTCGGAGTTTGATCGCTTTCTTGCTAATTCCGGCTTCATGACCTATGAAATATGGAGTGAGATGGGACAAAACGTCAGGAAGTAAGCTTGGGCAAAAAATGCTGCGCTAAACGCAGTTTTCCCAATCATGTTGAGATTGGAATTTCCCAATTTGGGTCAATCTCGAACCAGAGCCTGCATTCCTTGCTTTCCTTACTACGTATTACTTATAACTAGAAATACGAATCCGCAAAAATCCTCTCGCTCGCCTTTTCTACCACTAACTCCCACCCCACCACACCCCTAGAGTTTCTGTTCCCATCCATGGTCCCCAGTGCCCAGACCGCGTCTGTCGATAACAAATCCCAAAAGGCGGGTTCGTCGCACGTAGATTTTAAACGTTATCTCGGCCAATACTTACTCGATTTCAATTCTGAAAACAGTTTCGGAATTAGCGAGTCTAAATACATAACACATGTACCTATTATATTACGCAAACGTGTATACCCTTCGTAAAAACCTATTTATGCAGTTCGTCAGATCACCACTCGCCAACGGCCACCCTACACAACATTGCTCAAATATTGTCCGATTCAAACGGATCACCCAAAACGACTTTTTACTTCCTTATAAGGAGTTGGTCACCATGCTCCGCTCAAATAAATATATAAATATATATTTACAAATCTTTTGTGAGAAATGGACCCTGCCGCGGTGAGATTATCACCCTACCCTACCTCGCTTGCGAGGGGAATATTATTTGATTCGATACATAATAAATTCGACGTTTGATACAGACATAACCCCACAAACACATCAGATTGAAAGAAATGAGTGAAAACCTACATGTATTGACCACATCAGTGACGTTTTTATACGATTCCGGTGCCTACATCAAATACAACAAGATCAAGATTAAAAATGAGATAAAAATGCATGGTGTGCCATTGTTTTAGGAAATAGATGTAAAAATTAAGGTAGTGAACTGTATTTATTGCTGCCTTCCCTAAGAGAGGACACTACGTGTTAATTCATGTCCAGTCCTTATTCTGAGCTATGTATAGCCGACCAGATCTCGATTTGTTCTTAGTAGAAGGGATGGTTTCGAAGGTCCGCAAAAATCATTGTTCTACGTTGTTGTTAACATTCACGATCACTGAACGTATTGTATTTTCTGTATAACGAACTAAACGAAGCAGTCATCCAATAACGACATTCGGATTTAATTAGTGTAGTCCTTCGCCGTCATGTGGCCATATAGAATTTCCTTTCTCCAACCAATAACAAACACTTTCTCCAATACAATAACACGAACATTGCGTCATCTTGAAAGACAACAGAGCTTCCGAACCATCCCCATCTACTGTCGGCATTATACGTCACCCATATATGAGCTCGAAATTCAGTGGAAAAAGCTCGAAAGTTTTTACAGTAAATTTCGATCCCTGCGTTTCCCCAATGTCCCAGAAATCTAACAATAACATCTACAGGTACCTCTTCCATGACTAATTTTGGGGAAGCTACCCGGATGGCAATTCCTTGTTCAGCCAAGTTAGCAAGAACAGTTTGATAATCCAAATTTCGCCTGAAACAAAAACAGAACTACATGTGATGACGACATTACCGACACCAAACAACGCGCTAAGGCTTCATTACATTTCCATTTATTACATTTCTTCTCTTCGAAGAACGCAAAGATTACGAATATGTAAAATTCCCAAACCCCGGATAGGTAATTTAAGTTTTTCTAATTTCAGAAGTTCTGTCAAATAAAAGCGTTTTTTTCAAACTGAATTTTTAGACAAGTTAAAATGCCACTACGATGAAAATTCACCCCCGTCTTTTAGATTTTCTTTAGCATAGAATAGTATTTCAGGGTCGAAAGTGATCATCGATGTAAAAAAAAACTACAAAATGGTATTTTGAAGTAAGTATTTTGAGCTCTGAAATCACTATTATTTAGGCCACCATTACTAAAAACGTGTTCCAAGTGAGCCCGCAATTTCAAAAGGTAATATTGTTTGTGACGTCAGATTCTCAATGCTACGCCTGAATTTCGGTCGAGGTTATTTGTTTTCTTGTTTTCTTCGAGAAGTAGATGATCGAAATGTCCAGCCTTTCAGACGAAGAATTTGAAAAAACGACCTTGATTTACTTGAAGAATTAGCCCCGTGGAGTCTTCGCGTTGAGAATCTGACGTCACTTCGTTACGCTGGTCAAGAACATGAACAATTAATGGCGGACCATAACAATTCCAGATTCGGAGTAAAATAATACTTGCCATCGTCGAATCGCAAAACGGTTTCGACCGAGTAATATTTAGCAGCTCTGCTTTATAAATACGTAAAAATATCGATAGGTAAAAATTTGATCGTAGTGGCACTTTAAGGAGTTTCTCGGTTTACTGGGATCAATAATAACCAGGATAAACCACTGTGAAATCCTACAGCAAACTATAATATTTTCAGCTAAGATTGCGTTACAAGTTACAAGTAAAATAGCGTCGTGTAACATGATCTATAGCATGCAATTGAAGGAATCGATGAAAGAACCACAGCATAACAAAGTAATAATGGTAAGCTTTACCTGGATTTCGCTCGAGATAAAGCTCGGCCCTATAAAAGAAAAGATGATGCAACACTAAAGTGCTTATATGCAACGAAAATAAATGTATTTTACAGCTCTTTCATTTGTCATCCCGTTCTTGAGTTATTACGTCACAGCGAGGACAGCCAGGTATTGTAACAAAACTGAAAATCATGCATATCTTTGGATTGATTTAACTAAATTGGTTTAAAGTGAAAAAGCTTAAAGTGTCTATGAAGTGAAAAAATCGCTAGCATTTTTTTACTCTAACGAACAAAGTCGCACGGCAGGATCGTTCACTGAAAATTTCAAGTGAATCTGTTGCATAGTCTTCGAGCTATCACCTCTCAAAGTTTGTACAAAATAGGGAAAGACTGGGATTGAATATATGTGGTATATGACGTATGCAGATGATCATTAATGTTCAAATCCATTGTTCTTATGCATAGTAAGATACACCTGCATACGTCACAAGACAATGAACCGCGCGTTTCAGATTTCACCAAAACCATTTAGCCATGCCAAACTTTGAGAGTTGATAGCTCGAATTAGACTATGCAGCAGATTCACTTGAAATTTTCAGTGTACGCTCCTGCCGTGCTACTTTGTCCGCTAAAGTTAAAAAAATGCTAGCGAATTTTTCACTTCATAGACACTTTAAAAGCCATTCTTCATTATTTTAACTGTTCTTGCAAATACAATCATAAAAAACTGGGGATCCATTTAAAGCAAGAAAGATGGTATCAGAATGGCAGCGGATGGACGCCCATGTATTCTATGTTTACTCCAATCTCCCACATTCAATGTATATACAGTATACACACCCAGGCATTACTCATATATAGTAATTGACGATATAGGAAGAACATATATCGATCGAACCAGTACATCAACCTTCGCTCTGCTAGCTCAATGGTTAGAGCGACTCATCGGCAATACGAAGGTTACCGGTTAAACCCGTGTCCGGAGAATGACGTTATCGCAATTTCGTAAACTCTCTAGTCTCAGTTTAGGATGTGTGCTTTGCGCAAATTTCATTTAATAATTTTAAAACCCTTACAGCTCCATGACATGTCGTACCAAACGTCTCGATCATTCCTTTTTCTGTTCCCGTCAATACGTAACTGAAGAGAAATGTTCGAAAGAAAAAAATATATTCATCGATTGTTTTGCGTTAACAAAAAGACAGCAACAACAACAGCAACAGCAACATCAACATCAACAACACCAACTCTAACACCAACCACTAACTCTAACACCACCAACACTAACAACGACAACAATACCACCACCACCACCACCAACAACATCATCATCAAAAACACCAACAACAACGACAACAACACCACCAACAACAACAGCATCATCATCATCATCATCATGATTATCAAAAAGAAAAACAACAACAGCAGCAGCAACAATAACAACAGCAGCATCAAGAAGAACAACAACAACAACAACAATAACAACAGCGACGACGACGACAAAATAACAACAGCAGCATCAAGAAGAAGAACAACAACAACAACAACAACAACAGTTACAACAAAATAACAACAGCAGCAACAACAAAAACAGCAGCATCAAGAAGAACAACAACAACAGCCACGACAAAATAACAACAGCAGCAGCAACAAAAACAGCAGCATCAAGAAGAACAACAACAACAATAACAACAGCGACGACGACGACAAAATAACAACAGCAGCATCAAGAAGAAGAAGAACAACAACAACAACAACAACAACAACAGTTACAACAAAATAACAACAGCAGCAACAACAAAAACAGCAGCATCAAGAAGAACAACAACAACAGCCACGACAAAATAACAACAACAGCAGCAACAAAAACAGCAGCATCAAGAAGAACAACAACAATAACAACAGCGACGACGACGACAAAATAACAACAGCAGCAACAACAAAAACAGCAGCATCAAGAAGAACAACAACAACAGCCACGACAAAATAACAACAACAGCAGCAACAAAAACAGCAGCATCAAGAAGAAGAAGAAGAACAACAGCGACGACAAAATAACAACAGTAGCAGCAACAAAAACAGCAGCATCAAGAAGAACAACAACAGCCACGACAAAATAACAACAACAGCAGCAACAAAAACAGCAGCATCAAGAAGAAGAAGAACAACAGCGACGACAAAATAACAACAGCAGCAGCAACAAAAACAGCAGCATCAAGAAGAACAACAACAACAGCCACGACAAAATAACAATAGCAGCAGCAACAAAAATAGCAGCATCAAGAAGAAGAAGAACAACAGCGACGACAAAATAACAGCAGCAGCAGCAACAAAAACAGCAGCATCAAGAAGAAGAACAACAACAACAACAACAGTTACAACAAAATAACAACAGCAGCATCAACAAAAACAGCAGCATCAAGAACAACAACAACAACAGCGACGACAAAATAACAACAGCAGCAGCAACAAAAACAGCAGCATCAAGAAGAACAACAACAACAGCCACGACAAAATAACAACAGCAGCAGCAACAAAAACAGCAGCATCAAGAAGAACAACAACAACAGCCACGACAAAATAACAACAGCAGCAGCAACAAAAACAGCAGCATCAAGAAGAAGAAGAAGAACAACAACAACAGCGACGACAAAATAACAACAGCAGCAGCAACAAAAACAGCAGCATCAAGAAGAACAACAACAACAGCGACGACAAAATAACAACAGCAGCATCAAGAAGAAGAAGAACAACAACAACAACAGTTACAACAAAATAACAACAGCAGCAGCAACAAAAACAGCAGCATCAATAAGAACAACAACAACAGCCACGACAAAATAACAACAGCAGCAGCAACAAAAACAGCAGCATCAAGAAGAACAACAACAACAGCGACGACAAAATAACAACAGCAGCATCAAGAAGAAGAAGAACAACAACAACAACAGTTACAACAAAATAACAACAGCAGCAGCAACAAAAACAGCAGCATCAATAAGAACAACAACAACAGCCACGACAAAATAACAACAGCAGCAGCAACAAAAACAGCAGCATCAAGAAGAACAACAACAACAGCCACGACAAAATAACAACAGCAGCAGCAACAAAAACAGCAGCATCAAGAAGAAGAAGAACAACAGTTACAACAAAATAACAACAGCAGCAGCAACAAAAACAGCAGCATCAAGAAGAAGAAGAACAACAGTTACAACAAAATAACAACAGCAGCATCAAGAAGAACAACAACAACAGCCACGACAAAATAACAACAGCAGCATCAAGAAGAAGAACAACAACAGTTACAACAAAATAACAACAGCAGCATCAAGAAGAAGAACAACAACAGTTACAACAAAATAACAACAGCAGCAGCAACAAAAACAGCAGCATCAAGAAGAACAACAACAACAGCCACGACAAAATAACAACAGCAGCAGCAACAAAAACAGCAGCATCAAGAAGAACAACAACAACAGCCACGACAAAATAACAACAGCAGCAGCAACAAAAACAGCAGCATCAAGAAGAACAACAACAACAGCGACGACAAAATAACAACAGCAGCATCAAGAAGAAGAAGAACAACAACAACAACAGTTACAACAAAATAACAACAGCAGCAGCAACAAAAACAGCAGCATCAAGAAGAACAACAACAACAGCCACGACAAAATAACAACAGCAGCAGCAACAAAAACAGCAGCATCAAGAAGAACAACAACAGCCACGACAAAATAACAACAGCAGCAGCAACAACAACAGCAGCATCAAGAAGAACAACAACAACAGCCACGAGAAAATAACAACAGCAGCAGCAACAAAAACAGCAGCATCAAGAAGAACAACAACAACAGCCACGACAAAATAACAACAGCAGCAACAACAAAAACAGCAGCATCAAGAAGAACAACAACAACAGCCACGACAAAATAACAACAGCAGCAGCAACAAAAACAGCAGCATCAAGAAGAACAACAACAACAGCCACGACAAAATTACAACAGCAGCAGCAACAAAAACAGCAGCATCAAGAAGAACAACAACAACAGCCACGACAAAATAACAACAGCAGCATCAAGAAGAAGAACAACAACAGCAGCCACGACAAAATAACAACAACAAAAACAGCAGCATCAAGAAGAAGAACAACAACAGCAGCCACGACAAAATAACAACAGCAGCAACAACAAAAACAGCAGCATCAAGAAGAAGAAGAAGAACAGCGACGACAAAATAACAACAGCTTAAAAAGCAAATCGAAAACTCTAAAAGAATCTGTCAGAGACGTCCAATATTGTACCTGCATGTTCCCATTGTTCCTCCAATTAACACTGGTTGCCCTGTTAACTAAAAATAATGCTTGGTTACAAAGGTAGATCACTTAAACCAAAAAGGTTTTTACTCTCTGACAAGTACTCTAGACTTGTATTTACTGTAACACTCTCTGAGAAGGGCCTTCGGTCGAAACGTTAAGCTTCGTTGGTTATGAGCATACGAGTCACGACTCGTGCTCATGGTATAACTGTTAAATATTTTCTACCTGGTAATCAACTGGGATGAGTGGATGGTGAGGAGGAAACGCTCTTGTGGATCCCTTGCGATGAACTAATAAAGTACGTTGTCTATTGTCAAGCATCTTGACGGGAAGTTAAGAATTGGTTAGAAAAACAGCCATGTATTTCAATTTGTTTCGAAATCTAGACTGTTGATAGGCAATGGTTCGCTCAAATAATCTACTTCGGTGGTCCATCCGTTCGTTCATCCTCCCGTCCTCCCATGCGTCCGTCCGTCCTTCCGCTCTTCCTTCCTCCCTCCCTCCCTCCCTCCCCGCCCGCCATCCCAACCTCCCTCCCTCCCGTCCGTCCGTCCGTCCGTCCTTCCTTCCTTCCTTCCTTCCTTCCTTCCTTCCTTCCTTCCTTCCTTCCTTCCTTCCTTCCTTCCTTCCTTCCTTCCTTCCTTCCTTCCTCCCTTCCTCCCTTCCTCCCTTCCTCCCTTCCTCCCTTCCTCCCTCCCTCCCTCCCTCCCTCCCTTCATCACAAATGCCCGCCCTGCCAACCTCCCTCCCTTCCGTCCGTCCTTCCTTCCTTCCGTCCTTCCTTCCTCCCTTCCTCCCTACGTCGGTCTGTCCGTCCTTCCTTCCTTCCTCCGTCCGTCCGTCCGTAAGTCCTTCCTTCCTTCTCCCTCCAGCCCTTCCTTCATTCCATTCACTGCCTCGTCTGTCCGTCTTCCTTAAGCACCCAAACTAAAACCATAAAATCAAAGGATACGTGTTCTTCGACTTTGGCAATGTTATGAGAAACATCATAAATGATATGCATGTCCAAGTCATCTGGTGTGGACTGAAACACTTTGGCAAACGCCTTAAAATAATAGTAACACAGTTAAACCATGCAGGCATCACAAAACATCTACTGCACTTGTCAGATGTTTACACATATAAAATGGCTTATCCAAACAGGTTTTGTTCCAAACAATATCACTAGTTTTCCTAATTTACCTGTCTAGAGAGAAAGGTCATGCTTGCTCTGTTGACCCATGCGTAGTTGGCTGCCGCTGCCATTCCTTTTAGATAATCCTTGCCTTCCTGCGAACTAATACTCGCACACGCAAGCTGTTCAAATGGAAACACATAAACAAATTAGCAAATTGAGGTTTGTAACACGTCGAGTTGCTCCTATACAAGCTGTAAATAAGTTAAACAATTCTGGAAAAACCGTAACGGCGAGCGAGGATCGACGTCTAGCCACTGAGCTAACAGGACTCAGAGAAAGTAGCCGTTGACTACATAGCCGTTGACTACATAGCCGTTGACTGTATAGCCAGTTGACTGTATAGCCAGTTGACTGTATCGCCAGTTGACTGTATAGCCAGTTGACTGCATAGCCAGTTGACTGTATAGCCAGTTGACTGTATAGCCAGTTGACTGCATAGCCAGTTGACTGTATAACCAGTTGACTGTATAGCCAGTTGACTGCATAGCCAGTTGACTGCATAGCCAGTTGACTGCATAGCCAGTTGACTGTATAGCCAGTTGACTGCATAGCCAGTTGACTATATAGCCAGTTGACTGTATAGCCAGATGACTGTATAGCCAGTTGACTGTATCGCCAGTTGACTGTATAGCCAGTTGACTGCATAGCCAGTTGACTGCATAGCCAGTTGACTGTATAGCCAGTTGACTGTATAGCCAGTTGACTGTATAGCCAGTTGACTGTATAGCCAGTTGACTGTATAGCCAGTTGACTGTATAGCCAGTTGGTATAGCCAGTTGACTGTATATAGCCAGTTGACTGTATAGCCAGTTGACTGTATAGCTAGTTGACTGTATAGCCAGTTGACTGTATAATTAACAATTAGACAACGAGAACGAGTTGTCTATGAGCAGATAGTCAACGAGGGCGAAGCCCGAGTTGACTATCTGCTCATAGACAACGAGGGCGAGTTGTCTAATTGTTTTAGTATCAACTATAAACAACCTTTCTAACATTGTTCTAAATTTTCAGATAGTTTTACCTTTTTGTTTGTAGAAGTCTCCCATTCAAAATGTAGAGTTTGCTCGATGACACATGATAAACAATCGCTCACAAAAAACGAGATTGTAATTACTTTGCTTCACATTTGGTATAGATATACTCCATAGGCATAAGCGAATTCATTTTCTTATTCGAAAATGTCAAACTGAACAATTTTCCATTACTTTCGGGCCAATGTTTTCATGATTTCATCACTCGTATATAAATTTTAGCGGACGCCATGTTTGGACTAGATTCCAGGTTTGGCCGTGCAGCTTCAATATGTCGTGGCTTCTGATTGGTCAGGATAGGAATATTCCAGCATAAGAAGGTTTGTGATTGGGTAACGCTACTCACCGTCTATCACCAATAGACAGTGAGTAGCTCAGCCAATCAGAATGCCGAATTTGTAATAGACCACTAGTTGGTTGATACTAATACTGTATAGCCAGTTGACTGTATAATACTGTATAATACTGTATAGCTAGTTGACTGTATAGCCAGTTGACTGTATAGCCAGTTGACAGATAATCAGACTGCGCAGCCAGTTGACTGCGTATAACCGTTGACTATAGCCAGTTGACTACGTAGCCAATCGAATGCATAGCCAGTTGACTGTGTAGTCAGTGCACTGCATAGACAATTCACTGCGCAGTCAGTTGACTGCATAGCCAGTTGACTGCATAGCCAGTTGACTACGTAGCCAGTTGACTGCATAGCCAGTTGACTGTGTAGCCAGTTGACTGTGTAGCCAGTTGACTGCGCAGCCAATCGACTGCATATCCAGTTGAATGCATAACCAGTGACTGCGTCGTAGCCAATTGACTGCGTAGGCTTAGCCAATTGACTGCATAGCCAGTTGACGACATCAGCCAGTTGACTGTATAGCCACATGATCTGACTGCGTAGCCAGATGACTAAGTAACATTGTGGCGGGGTGTTCTGCAACTGCTCCTTTTCCTGTGTAAGGCTACACCAAAGGTAGCATTCATTACTAGTTGAAATAACATTCACTTTGGCACTTCACCTGTCTGTCATTCACGTTGATTTTGTCTCTCGTCATCGCTCTTTCCATCGAAACAAGTGCGTCTATTTAAAAGATAAACACATAAACATACAGATGAAAAGAACGTTAGCAGCAGGGAGTTTATTCGTCAGGTTGGTGGGGTGCCGAACTAGTTAAAGTCCAACGTATCGAGCGAAGGTTCTTCGTCAAGGGGTACTACTTTGTATTATGAGATATGACAAATGAGCTTGAACTGTCAAAATACGAGGAGTAGTATGTATTCTGTGTATGCCTCATTCTCAAGAGAATCTCACCTGTGGCCACTTGATGGCCAAGACCACGACTGCCACTGTGAATCATCAAGCAAACCTGGATGTACAGCATTAAGAGAAAATAATCCATTTTAGTAAAACAGGATCGATTTCGAATTCCAACTCAATCGATTTTACATATTCCTGAGCCATAATGACATTAGAAGACAGACAGGTAACGTTTAGATAAATGTAGTCGCTATTTCAATACGTGCATGTGGAATTTATGCGGAATTTATACGTCATGATCCCAGGCTATCGACGTTATCCACTAACCTGTCCTATGTGATCCACTCCCATTTTCTTGGCGGCAAAATTATCAAAGATTTCGTCCACCACTTGAATTTCAGCGTAATGGTTACCAGCTCCGAGAGTACCAAGCTATGAAGAATTGACATGCCTGTGAAATTCTCGCAGGCCTAGAATGATGCCACACTGCAGGTGCATTTTGATGAGCATTCTGTTTTTAATTGCACGTAATAGACGCGAACACAAATCATTGTTGCAGCTGCTGCCAAAGGTGGTGTCTTAGACAGTGTCAGTTTTTGTGTTACTACTGATGTTGGTGTTGGTACCCATGCCAGTACTGGTGTTGGTGTGTCAATGGTGGTGTCAGTACTTGTATTGGTGTGTCAATGCTGGTGTCAGTACTTGTGTTGGTGTGTCAATGCTGGTGTCAGTACTTGTGTTGTTGTGTCAATGCTGGTGTCAGTACTTGTGTTGGTGTGTCAATGCTAGTGTCAGTACTTGTGTTGGTGTGTCAATGGTGGTGTCAGTACTTGTGTTGGTGTGTCAATGCTGGTGTCAGTACTTGTGTTGGTGTGTCAATGCTGGTGTCAGTACTTGTGTTGGCGTGTCAATGCTGGTGTCAGTACTTGTGTTGGTGTATCAATGCTGGTGTCAGTACTTGTGTTGGTGTGTCAATGGTGGTGTCAGTACTTGTATTGGTGTGTCAATGCTGGTGTCAGTACTTGTGTTGGTGTGTCAATGCTGGTGTCAGTACTTGTGTTGTTGTGTCAATGCTGGTGTCAGTACTTGTGTTGGTGTGTCAATGCTAGTGTCAGTACTTGTGTTGGTGTGTCAATGGTGGTGTCAGTACTTGTGTTGGTGTGTCAATGCTGGTGTCAGTACTTGTGTTGGTGTGTCAATGCTGGTGTCAGTACTTGTGTTGGTGTGTCAATGCTGGTGTCAGTACTTGTGTTGGTGTGTCAATGCTGGTGTCAGTACTTGTGTTGGTGTGTCAATGCTGGTGTCAGTACTTGTGTTAGTGTGTCAATGCTGGTGTCAGTACTTGTGTTGGTGTGTCAATGCTGGTGTCAGTACTTGTGTTGGTGTGTCAATGCTGGTGTCAGTACTTGTGTTGGTGTGTCAATGCTGGTGTCAGTACTTGTGTTGGTGTGTCAATGCTGGTGTCAGTACTTGTGTTGGTGTGTCAATGCTGGTGTCAGTACTTGTGTTGGTGTGTCAATGCTGGTGTCAGTACTTGTGTTGGTGTGTCAATGCTGGTGTCAGTACTTGTGTTGGTGTGTCAATGCTGGTGTCAGTACTTGTGTTGGTGTGTCAATGCTGGTGTCAGTACTTGTGTTGGTGTGTCAATGCTGGTGTCAGTACTTGTGTTGGTGTCAATGCTGGTGTCAGTACTTGTGTTGGTGTGTCAATGGTGGTGTCAGTACTTGTGTTGGTGTGTCAATGCTGGTGTCAGTACTTGTGTTGGTGTGTCAGTGTTGGTGTGTCAGTGTTGGTGTGTCAGTGTTGGTGTGTCAATGGTGGTGTTGGTGTCAGTGCTGGTGGTGCCCATGTCAATGCTGGTGTTGGTGTCAGTGCTGGTGTGTCAATGGTGGTGTTGGTGTATCAATGGTGGTGCCCATGCTAGTGCTGGTGTGTCAATGGTGGTGTCAATGGTGGTGTTGGTGTGTCAATGGTGGTGTTGGTGTGTGAATGGTGGTGCGTCAATGGTGGTGTTGGTGTCAATGCTGGTGTCTGTATCAGTGTGTCAATGGTAGTGTTGGTATTTCAAAGGTGGTGCCCACATCAGTGTTGGTGTATCACTGGTGGTGTTGGTGTGTCAATGGTGGGTATTGGTGTGTCAATGGTGGTGCCCATGTCAGTATGTCAAATATGGTAGTGTTGGTGTCAGTGCTGATGTCAGTGTCAGTCCTGATGTTGTATCAGTGTCAATGTATTGTCAGTGTCAATGCTAATGTTGGTGTCAATGCTAGTGTCAGTGTCAGTACTCATTTACTGATTTTGTGTTTGTGTTTGTGTTTGTGCAGGCCACTTACACATTACACATTACCTGAGGGAGTCCTCGTTTTTTCGCTCTTGGACTGACTTTGGATGAATCAGCTTGTAACATCCTGCCATATTCCTCGCAATGTTCCTTATCTTCGGCCCAAGCATATCCTAAATACGCACCATGAACGTTACAATTCATATCATAGTTGCCACTCATTCACCATTTACCACCCTGTACCAAGGAACAACACTAATTAATTTACCTTCTCGTAAAGACCAATCAATTCCCATCTCAAGAGCTTCCTCCAAGTCTCTAAAATTATTGAGAAAATAAAATTGGCAAAATTTAGAAGATGCTAACTTGCCACCCTTTACATGGAATCAGTTAAGTTAAGCGATACAGTTAAGCGATAGTCATTTGCCATCACATACTTAGCTGTCATTGGGATGATCCCTTTGGATCCAACACCAACTGGAATATGATCAAACAGGGCCTTGAAGGAATGATAAAAAATTATAAGAACAAGGTAAGTGAACTTATACTTGAGTGGAATCTAAATTACATAACCTTTCTTTTTTCAAAAATATAAACTTGTTTTTTAAATAGAATGTTCCTTATGCACAATAAAGAAGAGGTTACCTGAACAAGCTGTTCCTTCCTTGGTGCTACATCTTTCTCATCCAGGTTAGTACGAATGAGACGGACACCACAATTGATATCAAAGCCAACACCTCCCGGGGAGACAACAGCATTTGGATCATTCATGTCAAAGGCAGCCATATTACCTGCAGGCAAATATTGATAATGGTAATACTAATTTCTCTCTATGTGTACATGTATTTACAAATCTGTCAACCATGTACTAACCAATATTAGTAAAAACTAGCTTTACTAGTACAGTAATATAATGCATATGTTATACAAACAGGAATAAATAAATATATTTTATTACCAATTGCAAAACCATATCCTGCGTGAACATCTGGCAATCCAACTGATTTCTATGGAATGAATTTTTTTCATTCTTATTTATTTGTTCGTTGCTCCTTCATTCCTCCCTCCCTTCCTTCCTAAATCCCTCCATTCCTGCCTCCCTCCCTCTCTTCCTTCCCTCCCTCCCATCCTTCCCTCTCTTCCTTCCTTCCTTCCTTCCTTCCTTCCTTCCTTCCTTCCTTCCTTCCTTCCTTCCTTCCTTCCTTCCTTCCTTCCTTCCTTCCTTCCTTCCTTCCTTCCTTCCTTCCTTCCTTCCTCTCTTCCTTCCTTCCTTCCTCTCTTCCTTCCTTCCTTCCTCTTTTCCTTCCTTCCTTCCTCTCTTCCTTCCTTCCTCTCTTCCTTCGTTCGTTCATTCGTTCATTCGTTTGTTTGTTCGTTCGTTCGTTCCTTCCTTCGTTGCTCCCTTCCATCCATCCATCCTTCCTTCCTTCCTTCCTTCCTTCCTTCCTTCCTTCCTTCCTTCCTTCCTTCCTTCCTTCCTTCCTTCCTTCCTTCCTTCCTTCCTTCCTTCCTTCCTTCCTTCCTTCCTTCCTTCCTTCCTTCCTTCCTTCCTTCCTTCCTTCCTTCCTTCCTTCCTTCCTTCCTTCCTTCCTTCCTTCCTTGCTTTCTTTCTTCCTCCCTCCCTCCCTCCCTCCCTCCCTCCCTCCCTCCCTCCCTCCCTCCCTCCTCCTTCCTTCCTTCCTTCCTTTCCTCCCTCCCTCCCTCCCTTCATCATGCTTCCCATGTTCAGCAAAACTGTTAATTACTACATATCAATCATTCTAAATTAAGTTACCAAATAAATGCATGTTTATACCCCAACAATGCCAGGCAATGATGCTACATTTGCAATCTGTTTCACTCCAGGCAGAAATCCGCCAACACCTGATAAAATTGCAGTAAAGTAAGTTATAAATGAATGAATTAAATGCATGAACAAGTAGATGGATAACTGAATATTGATGTGTACAGAATGAAACTTAATAAATCAATAAACAAACACTGGATAATATAACAGCTTTCGACAAGGACTTCATATATTACCAGCTGAGTTGCACCAATGCCTCAATTCATCATACATTAACTTCTCAAGATTGGAATTGACATAAAATATTCCTTCAACCTTAACAAATTATTCACAAAATGGAAAGAACTAAATGAGATATTATGAGAATAAATTACAAACAAAAATTAACTGGGAAATTAACTTAATTTTTAAAAAAAATTAACTTAATTAACTGGGAAATTAACTTAATTTTTAAAAAAAATTAACTTAATTAACTTAAAAAATTAACTTAATTTTACTTGGGAGCTTCTTCATCAACTATCACCTCATAGAAATTTATAAGAAACTTCAAACTAAATTGCAGTAAGAACCTAGGAGAAAGTTGATTTGTAATCAACAAATAATTTCCCAACGCAACCAGGTGATAAATCAGACATAGTTTGACGTTACTCTGGCTTAAAAAAGTTTTTTGAACGGAACTTTAAAAGTTACTGTCCATGACCCAACGTTTCGACACTCCAATCTTAGTGTCTTCATCAGGGTTGATCGTTGTAAAGTTAGGATCCCTATTTATACTCTCATAGAACCGATGATGACGTTATCTATTAACAAGATGCCAATAAGCTTCTGGTAATGTCGTCGTGATTCAATGGGGCGTTGGCGCTAGTGATATGCATTTCTGCTTTGTCGGAGCATGCGCAGGTAACCAAACAAAGGGATTGGCATGGGAAAATTCCAAAATTATTTACCACTAATCCACGGTACCATCAGAGATGTTGTATGGAGGCTTGGCATATCAATAGCACCTGTCACCCCATTGAATCACGATGATGGTGGTTTATTACCAGAAGCTTATTTGCATCTTGTTAATAGATAACATCATCTTTGTTCTATGAGTGGTATAAATAGGGATCCTAACTTTACAACAATCACCCATGATGAGGACACTAGATTGGAGTGTTGAAACGTTGAGTCATGTTATGTGCAAAAATCTTTTTAAAAGCCAGAGTGGCATCAAACTATGTTTGATTTGTAATATGGTCTTGAGAAAGACTGTTGCTGTGGGTGAAGTTTCGTATCAATCCCTAAATGATGTCACATATACAGACTATAAGTAAAATTTGAAATTTATAATTAAAATCAGCTGTTATTTCTAAAATAAAGCATTATCGTAAGAGTTGATATTAGGTTTAGGGTTATAGGGCTATGTTTTGAATTCACGATTCTTATATATATGAAACGTCAGCCATTTTTGGTGACTGATACTTCAAGGGCTTGACTCTAAAGATGACTGCCCCGTTGAAACATCAGTCACCAACTTCAGTCTTTCTCAAGACTACAACAACTTGAATGATCAACTTCCAAATTTCATAATTTAATTGTACAAACAGACACACAACTTTTAGCCAAATTACAGTTTTCAAAATATATTTCAAAAACATAATAAGGAAATAAGTGGCTAGCTAGAGATAAAATGTAAAAATATGTTAAATAATGTTAACTATTATTTGAGAGGTCACACTAATCCTTTTCCTTGGTTGTGCATTTATTATAAGAATATCAAATTGGCAATATCAATTAACCAACATATATATATAATTAACATATATAATTTCCCCGAAATATTACCTTCATGTTATCAACAAAGCCCTTTTTTATTCTAAAACTGTTCGAAGATATCCTCTCAAGGTACGAACACTCTTCTTGAAATGTTCTCACGACCATATTGGTTGTTTTATTACGAAGAAAAGTAGCACCTACACAAGATATCTTGAGCAAAGTTCAAAGTGGTTCAAAGAATGAATGACCAGCTCACCAACCTGAAAGAAAGAACAAAAAGTCAGGGGTGTGCAACCCGCAATGTGGTGCAAAAAACCATCATCCAAAAGTTGGTCAACAATATTATATGAAAGTTATTTTTGAGAAAAAGTGGGTGAACTTCATCAGATCTGACCTGATGAAGGAATCTTCACTCCATCATTCATCTTATATTGATAACTGCGTAACTTGGAAATCTATTCGCCCAAAAAGTTGTGTAGCACTTGATATTATGTCAATTCCATCCTGTTTAATTTTTGACTGGGAAGTTAATTAAACTACTCTGTGGTTGGCGGAGTTTCCGCGGAATGCTTTTTAAAATATTGTGGTTCAATTGAAGAAGTAAGACATTTGCAAGATGGCTAGATAAAAATTTCGCTTTATCCGGTTGTGACGTCACACGCAAAAAATACATCCAAGATGGCGGACAATTAATTCATGTTAGCAACTTTGAAAGGGCAATTAATATATGTACAATACCATTAATTTAGATGAGGTCTTTGTGTACACTCGACTGATCGACTTTTCCCAAAACGTGATTTTTCTTAAATTAAGAAATTGGGGTAGCTGTGGCTTTGGTTCTAGTGGTTGCCTGTTGCCATGGTACTTTCAAACATAATTCCAAAATGGCGGATGAAAATCAATAGAGGAATTAGTAGGTGAATATGTCTTCAATCGAAGATCGTGCTGCATCTACTCGCGTTGTGTGTATCTTTTTAAAAAAGCAACGAATGGATAGTTTTAATCTCTAACTCAGTAGCATTTGTCTCAAGCTGAAGATGCAGAAATTAAGGTTGCGAAACTTGGTCAAGACGAAGGCGTATCGAGATGCTGTAGCTGCGAGCGGAGAATCAGATAAGTCTGCAAGGAAACGTGTGATAATTGCGACAGGTTTGACCACTACACGCGAAAGAGATCTCGCCCTCTCTGATACTGGCTTCAAAATAAGTCGTTGCCCACCATTAAAGCCAGCAAATCAGTCGACTGAGACAACTAACCCAGGTACTGTAATATTATATATAACCCGCTCATTGGCATGCTATGGGTCTCATCAGAATCTGTGACTACAGTCGGCTATTTCAGACCGGCAGTCTTTAACAACCAGTCCATGAGCTGCGAGACACTGGGTCTGACCAGTGACCACCACTCAGGGTCTTAAAATAATTGAGGAGAAAGTGTTGCCTTTGCAATAACACTAGCACTCGGAATCCCTATCAGTTGGGTTTTCCGTTTACCTAAGAGTGATAAACTGAATAGTTGAACGCTTAAAACACACGAGCCTCTGGCTCGGATAAATAAGGTAACCTCAGCAGCTCGTGACGTCATAATAATGTACTATTTACAAATTCTGCCAATCTCCAACACTCTCCCCCATGATAACTTCTAAGAATATATTTTATCCTGCTCCTGGAGATTGGCTTGTGGTTAACTAGTTCAACATACAGTATACCCTGCAGGCTATCTAGTCATAATTATATCATTTACTGGAAAAGGGTCAGGTGTGTGTGAATGAGTTAACTATCATTCCATGCACTCATCTTGTAGATGATTCCAAGTTGAGCAGTTATAGAAACTGGATTGAACAAAGGAAGACACTTCGTGAAAACTTAGACAATTGCGGAGAGGCACGCAACTGGCTCGAGAGTAAACCTTACTTAACAGAAGTTGAACAGCGAGTTAAAAATGCACAATCTGCGCATGAAAAAAAAAGACTTAAGACTTCACAAAAAAACAGGGTATGTATTTCTACATAAATCGTGCAAGTGGTATGAGATACACATGGTGTGAGATGAATGGTATGAGATGCAGCGCAATGTCTCCAAACTTAGCGCAATGTCTCCAAACTTAGCGTAATGTCTCTAAACTTAGCGTAATGTCTCCAAACTTAGCGTAATGTCTGCAAACTTAGCGTAATGTCTCCAAACTTAACGCAATGTCTCCAAACTTAGCGTAATGTCTCCAAACTTAGCGTAATGTCTGCAAACTTAGCGTAATGTCTCATAACTTAGCGCAATGTCTCCAAACTTAGCGTAATGTCTCCAAACTTAGCACAATGTCTCCAAACTTAGCGTAATGTCTCCAAACTTAGCGTAATGTCTCCAAACTTAGTGCAATGTCTCCAAACTTAGTGCAATGTCTCCAAACTTAGCGTAATGTCTCCAAACGTAGCGTAATGTCTCCAAACTTAGCATGTCTCCAAACTATGCGTAACGTCTCATAACTTAGCGTAATGTCTCCAAACTTAGCGTACTGTGTCCAAACTTAGCGTAATGTGTCCAAACGTAGCGCAATGTCTCCAAACTTAGCGCAATGTCTCCAAACTTAGCGTAATGTCTCCAAACTTAGCACAATGTCTCCAAACGATGCGTAACGTCTCATAACTTAGCTCAACGTCTCAAATATTAGCGTAATGTCTCAAATATTAGCGTAATGTCTCTCATCTGAGATTATACAATACGAAATCTAAATGCTCGTTTAACGCGAAAATGTTTTACTTTCACAAAAAGTTGTGTATAATCTTCGGACAAGGTGAGCGTCGGACAAAATGCCAGACAGAATTAATATTGTAGCTGTCAAATCTCTAGAAATGGGATATTTGTACCAGACAATGTCCGTGACCGGCCGCTAATATCCAGGCTTGAAATTAATAACATCTAGCGATCGGCTTCGTTACTCATTAGCAATTTCTGATAGTGGAAAAATAAGAATCGCTCTCAGCAACGGTCTCAGCAACGGTCTACGTTGCTCAGTTGTCAGAATGCCGCGCTAGATTTGCGGAGGAGTGAGTTCATTTTCGCAACTGGTCTTGGTTGGGTCTTAGGAAATTTCCACACTCGTAAAATATCCTTCCTGTTGATTTCCTTTAGAAGTTATCGAGTGTAAATGACAATATTATTTATAATATTATACAGAATACAACTTCCAGACCTGTGTTCAAATCATTAAAGAGGTTTACAAATAGTGAAAAATTTCAAGTCAGTCGGTCAGCCAGCAGCCAGCCTGCCTTGGTGTAGCATAACGTCATCTACATGTACCTGTACAACTATATTTTCAATAACGATTAATGTCCAATGAGATTATCCGATTTCCTTTTGTAAAAGTTTCCAGCAAGTCAGTCAGCACGGTGAACAAAGGAAGGAAGGAAGGAAGGAAGGAAGGAAGGAAGGAAGGAAGGAAGGAGGAAGGAAGGAAGGAAGGAAGGAAGGAACCGCCACTGAGGCCGTCGAAACGTCAGTCACCAACAATAGTCTTTCTCAAGACTACAACAACCTGGATGATCAACTTCACACATCTAATGATACTCCTAAGTTCAAACCGTTTACTTTAAAATTATTTATATTAACTTTTTTTAGGAAAGCAAGGCTGATGACACAGGTTATGATATACATGGCAGTTCTGATTCCAAGAATCGCCCGTCTATCAAACAACCTCTGCCAGTTATCCTGGCCACAATTTCTGACTACCTTGCCAAGAAAAGACTGCGAATGTATGACTTATTTGTACTAGCAGATAAAGATAAAGATTGGACGATAACTAAGAAAGAATTTCATGAAGTGATGAAGGTTGCTGGCATTCCCATCAAGGAAGCTGAGATTGAGCAACTGATTGCAGCATTAGATCAGAATCACAATGATTCCCTGGAGTATAAAGAACTTGTACAAGGACGGGATTTATTTGTCCAAAGTGAGAGGTAATTCAAGCCCGAATTGCCACACCTCAATCTATTCCATCCATTTGTTTATTTATCACTCCATTCCTTTCTTCCTCCCTCCCTTCCTTTCTTCCTCCCTCCCTCCCTTCCTTCATTATTTCCTTCCTTCCTTCCTCACTTCCTTCCTTCATTCCTGCCTGCCTTCCTTCCTTCATTCCTACCTCCCTTCCTTTCCCCCTTCCTTCCTTCCTTCCTTCCTTCCTTCCTTCCTTCCTTCCTTCTTCCTTCCCTTCCTTCCTTCCTTCCTTCCTTCCTTCCTGCCTGCCTGCCTGCCTGCCTGCCTGCCTGCCTGCCTTCATTCATCCCTTCCTTCCTTCCTCCCTTCCTCCCTCCCTCTCTTCCTTCCTTCCTTCCTCCCTTTCTCCCTTCCTTCCTCCTTCCTTTCCTCATAAACATACTCACTCCTCTTACAGCCCTTTTAATCGCTCTTTTAAAAACCATTTTGTTTCATTTCCATAGAGCAAAGAAGCAATCCAATACCGACTTACGTCCGTCATCAGTGCAAGATTCCGCACATTTTGAAAATCTTCAGGACACAGAACTTGACTTGACTGAGAGACCATCCCTTGCTACACGAAGCTCGTCTCCATCACTGCTTAGTTTGCCAGATACTTCAAGCAGTGAAGTTTTGCTGATGAAAAACTTGGTGAGTGCAACAGAGGAGAGACGAGGAGTATTTGTTGCCGCTTGTTGAGGTTGATTGCTACTCTGGCTTTAAAAAGTTTTTTGAACGTAACTTTAAAAGTTACTGTCCATGACCCGACCTTTTGACACTCCAATCTAGTATCTTCATCACGGGTGATCGTTGTAAAGCTAGGATCCCTATTTATTAGTAATAAACCACCGTCATCGCGATTCAATGGGGCGTGGGTGCTATTGATATGCCAAGCCTCCAGACAACGTCTCTGATGGTACCGCTGCATGATTGGTGGTAATAATTTTGGAATTTTCCCACGCAATCTCATGGTAGGTTACGCACGCGTGCTCCGACAAAGCAGAATTTTCCTTTTTTGAAAAGAAAACAGCCTTTTGGTGTTCTTTTAAACGCGCACGAAACTGACGTTTAGTCTGACCGATGTACTCCTGATCACAGTCATTGCACGGAATGGAATAAATAGCGTCTTTCCTCTGTTCCTTCGCAATACGATCCTTAGGTTTCGCAAAAATATGACCCAACGTCAAGAAAGGTTTTACGGTGGTTCATTACCAGAAGCTTAATTGCATCTTGTTAATAGATAACATCATCGTCGGTTCTATGAGGGTATAAATAGCGATCCTAACTTTACAACGATCACCCCACAGTAACTTTTAAAGTTACGTTCAAAAAAACTTTTTAAAGCCAGAAGCGTCAAACTATGTCTGATTTATCACCTGGTTGCGTTGGGAAATTATTTGTTGCCTTGGTTAGTTTTATTAAATTTTGAGAGAATACCTGTAGCTGGCGACCAACATTAGAATGCTGTTAGGCTTTTGATAGTTTCAAAGTGTTAAATTGATATATCATGAGATGTGGTGATAGCGTTAATACTGACGCAATGCAAGCTTCTTTTATCCAGTTGAATGCAATGATATGATGTATATTTTTACAATCTAGGACAAAGAAAAACGCTCAAAAAGACTAAAAAGGAAAGAGAAGCGTCGAAACAAAAGTACGAAAGAAGCTAAGAAGGTTCGGGAGTCGTGTACGATGGGAGGGAAAACCGGTTTGATGGTGGACAAATTTCAGAAAGATAAAGAAAAGGAGTATGAAGAAATATTAGAGCTCTGTCATTTGTACGGTGTTCAACTTTCGAAGGGCATGCTAGAAAGAGGTAGGTCTGAGTGATGATAGCATGGGACGATTGGTGACATGCAGGATGATCGAGTAGAAGTGAACCAGTGAGATGCTCTAATTCATTGAGTGGATTGAGATGGTAGAGTGAAGGTGACATATGTGACAGACGACCTATAATCTTCTGATGACCAATGAGATGCTCTAACCATTGAGCTACAGTTACATATGGTAGAGTGGTTACCTATGTCGGATCACCTGTAACTTTCTGATGACTAGTGAGATATACTAACCATTGAGCTACTGTGGATGGTATAGAGTGAAATGCGTTACATAAGTGTCAGACAACCTCTAAAGTGTAACCTTCTGATGACCAGTAAGATGCTGCAACCATTGAGCTTCATGGAATCAGATGGTAGAGTGAAGGTCTGCACATATGTGTAAAACAACCTGTAACCTAACAAATAATTTCCCAACGTGAAAAATCAGATATAGTCAGTTTTTTTAACGTAACTTTAAAAGTTACTGTCCATGACCTAACGTTTCGACACTCCAATCTAGTGTCTTCATCAGGGGTGATCGTTGTAAAGTTATGATCCCTATTTATACCCTCATAGAACCAATGATGACGTTATCTATTAACAAGATGCAAATAAGCTTCTGGTAATAAACCACCGTCATTGCGAGTCAATGGAGCGTGGGCGCTATTGATATGCCAAACCTCCAGACAACGTTCCATGAGGGTATAAATAGGGATCCTAACTTTACAACGATCACCCCGATGAAGACACTAGATTGGAGTGTCGAAACATTGGGTCATGGACAGTAACTTTTAAAGTTACGTTCAAAAATCTTTTTAAAGCCAGGAGCGTCAAACTATGTCTGATTTATCACCTGTTTGCGTTGGGAAATTATTTGTTAACCTCGTGTGGCTCAACTCACTGGTCATCAGGCTAGGCGGAGCCAGCGAAGGGTACTTATTGCCCCCAATTCCGCCCGCCCCCAAAACGTAACGCCTGCCACGCAGGCTAGGTACTTATAGGTGAATACCTCTCTCTCGTTCAATAGTTCTCCTTCACCCGGAAGACAGACCCAAGGATGTCTGTATTTCGTCGCTAAAACCACCAACCAAGTATCTCCTGTCCCAACAAGAATTATACCGAAGGCTCGCACCAGCCGCTTCGGAAACACACGGAAAACGTCGTTACTCGGAAGAGAACAGAAGAAAATCAAGCATCTATACCTACTACGTCTATCCCCCCGCTACCTCCGTCACACCTAAAATGGAAAGGATGAACTTGTCCTCGGGCGCTGCGAACATTTCGAGGAAAACTGATTGCTGGATGACGTATGAAGAGTACAATAAGCTTACCAGGTGAGACCTTGAAGCCACAGAACACGAGAAATAAGAGAACTTCAATGTGTCGAAAAATACTTAAAGGACATAGGCAACAAAAATTAAGTTTGTCTAATATGAAAGAACTCGTAAAATGATAGAGTAACACCTTTTACAACTTTTCTGTATTTTACTTCTTTGAAATATTTCAGTTTGTTTGATATGTATAAATGAATGGTCTCTGACGTCAGGTGTGGGGTAGAGAATTTTCATGCAATAGAATATTAGTTCCAATGAACGTTGTAAACTTAGCAATCACTGAGATATAAGACATTTTTTAATGTATGAAAATTCTCTACCCCACACCTGACGTCAGAGACCATCTCATTTACATATCAAACAAACTGAAATATTTTAAATACGAAGTAAAACAGAAAAGTTGAATACAGAAAAGTTGTAAAAGGTGTTACTCTATCATTTTACGAGTTCTTTCATATTAGACAAACTTAATTTTTGTTGCCAATGTCCTTTAATTACTTACGTATATTCACGGACGACGTTTTGGACGAGACTTTGTCCACGGAAGCTGTCTGTTATACAGTTAAAGATGTTAAAAATAGGTACGCATTGCGTACATACGTCTATGTACCCAAAGAAGCAAACTGTACCCAAAGAACTGTACCCAAAGAAGTAAATATTAACATTTCTAAACATTATTTTAAAAACTCATTAATAATTCATGAGGAAAACACAAAGGAAAATCATGACCCTATCCAGGGGCGTCGCCAAGGGGGAACTGGGGTGGACCCATTTCTCTTCAAAACCATTTCCGTATTTTACTTCGTTTTTGAAATATTTCAGTTTGTTTGATATGTAAATGAGATGGTCAGGTGTGGGGTAGAGAATTTTCACTCATTAAAAAATGTCTTATATCTCAGTGATTGCTAAGTTTACAACGTTCATTATCACGAGGAGTTATTATACGCACATTTTCAAGTACATTTGTGGAACAAACTTGAAGATGGAACTAATAATTTAATGAGTGAAAATATTCTCTACCTTGCACCTGACGTCAGAGAGCATTTCATTTACATATCAAACAAAGTAATATACGGAAAAGTTGTAAAAGGCTGTTACTCTATCATTTTACGAGTTCTTTCATATTAGACAAACTTAATTTTTGTTGCCAATGTCCTTTAAGCCACCTATTTTGATATAAGATACTTATTTTTTGTTGCAGGCCAATGTCCTAACACATAATTTCTAATGTTCTTTGCAGACATATCGACTCTCGCTTCGAGAAATCGTGGAAACCTACCGACGACGATGATTATTGGCCGTCCTATGTCCTAGACAAAGTCCGTCTGTACTTGGACCAACCCAGGACCCAAACACGGAGCGAAAACAGCATTTTTGAAATCATACACAACAAAACAATACACTAACGAGAAAAATGAAATATACCGGTTGGAAATAGTTGCAACAGAATTATTATCCGAAACCAGATATTGTAAATGATAGTGTAATTCGACTAGCTTTATTAATTCGATACAAATTCCCAATTATCATAATTAGACATCATTTAATATTAGAATCAATGTTAGAAATATAACTATTGCCAGTAAAAACATGTCTCACTCAATAGTCAATTGTCAAATATATATTTTTAAATAAAAAGCTTGTATATCGTGGGTTAGAACTATTAGCTTACCTGTTTCTGATATTTTCGACTTGTAAAATCATGTATGCCTTTAAAGTGCTTATAAACCCAAAATGGGTTTTTGGTGATTCGGATAGAGCATAAAAAGTTAGTTAATAAGTTCTGGATTAGTTTTTGCGTTAAACTTTTAGTTTCGGAGATATAACGGCTCAAACATGCAAATTGTGCCATTTTTTGGAAAAAAGTAGCGCCACCAAAATAACACACAGGGACCTGGATCCGAGGAACCCATCTTCAACAACTGACTAGGCTTTTGTAGAGGAGAAGACAGCTATCTTAAGAGTTTTTATTGAAAAATGCCCAAACGATGTGTCTTTACGATGTTACCTTGTCTACTCGAATTGTAATATATTTTTATAAGTATTGAAACATAACACGTTCCTCGGATCCAGTCTCCCGGCCTGCGCTACTTTTTTTCACAAATTGTGACTTTGAGCCCTTATATCTCCGAAACTAAAAGTTTAACGCAAAAACTAATCTAGAACTTATTTAACTAACTTTTTATGCTCTATCCGAATCACCAAAAACCCATTTTGGGTTTATAAGCACTTTAAAACTGCGTGTTAAAACTGCATCGGTATCTTCTTAGATAAAGTATTTTCACCTATCATGTTCTAAACAAACAATTTATTTTTGTCTCCCTTTTACTGGAACTCACGGTCTCAAGATACGAACTCAACTTCGCAAACTACTTTCCTCCGCATATCTACAACTTAATATCTGTTTTGTATTTCGTCCTTCCTATCGCCTATCACATTTCTTTCCTTTCAAAGACGGAATTCCTTTTGGTCTGAGATCACATGTTTTGTATTCTTATAAGTGTCAATGCTGTAGTGCATTGTATTTCGGACACCGACACTTTCACACACGTATCTCAGAGCATTGTCAATCGAGATATGGTCTGGAAACTCAGCTAAAGTCTTTGTTCTATCTTTTTGTTCGTCTTTATGCAATTTTGTGCACGGTGCACGGTCACTGAACCTATTGTATTTTAGTATAATGAAGCGCTCAACCGTGTTGTTTAAATATTAATAAACCTAAAACAAAGGATGTGCACGGTGTAAGGTACGGTTCAACATCAAAACGTAGCTCATTATAGTCGCTTTGAAGTTTGCCGAGTTTCCGGTACACGAAGGAGATGCCAACTTTCCTTTAGTAAGAGTTCAAATTTTGAAGTTGATGAGAATCAGAAGAGACAGGATGTTTGGTCTTGTGGTTATGAGCAAGAACAGCTGACATAACTTGCTGAACAGCAAGAATGGCTGACACAGAGCACTTCTTTCCAGTCAAACATGCTCTGAGCATAGTCAATCGAGATATGGTCTGGACACACAATGGACACAGACTACGTCATAGACACATCAAGGTTATTTTCTCGGGATTCAGAAGCTTTACAAGAACAAAAAATACAAATTGCAAAAAGCCGTTCGTCGTAAATTGAATTAGAATTGGAATTACCGAATACAAATACATAACATACATGTCTATTATGTTACACAAAGACCCTTCGTAAAAAAACTGCTTATATACTTAGAAATTAATCGGCAATCAGTGGCCGCTTCGTCGTATTGAACGTTATCTCGGTCAATATTTAACCGTTTTCAATTCTGAAAACAGATTTGGAATTACCGAGTCTAAATACATAACATTCGTGTCTATTATATTACGTAAACGTGTATACCCTTCATAAACCTACCTATGTACTTAGCAATTAATCGGCCATTCCCGCGATGTGCCAAACAGACATCTCAAGGATCCGATTATGCGTGCTGATCACTGATTGGCTATAAGCTAACACACAAACCTAACTGCTACGCTTCGCGCAGATACAAAAATTGTTGAATATACTGAGGTCCATGTTCTTTCATACATTTAAAAAGTAAAACTAGTGATTGAAAATATTTTCTACGGAGCCCCATAGGTGCCATACTTTTAAAGCGCTATATTTTTCTTAAATTCCGACTTTTTTTCTTAAATTCCGACTTTTTTCTTAAATTCCGACTTTTTTCTTAAATTCCGACTTTTTCTTAAATTCCGACTTTTTTCTTAAATTCCGACTAAATGACAAAATGGCGGATTGCGGAATGGTCGGAAGCGTGGATCTTATAAAATATTCAACTACTGTATATGATCCCAAAGACAGATATTCTGTTAGTGGAAGAAGCTCTTTTAACATTGTTGATGCTATAATGAGTTACCATGGGATAAGAGATAACCGAGAAAGCATATGTATGCCGAAAATGCCTCGCGCGTTTGAAGAAGACGAAGAAGATAAACTTGGAACTGGCGCACAACAAATGTCTTTTTCCAAGTTTATCTTCTTCTTCAAACGCGCAAGGCATTTTCGGCATACATATGCTTTCTCGGTTATCTCTATATCCCATGGTAAACTCATTATAGCATCAACAATGTTAAAAGAGCTTCTTCCACTAACAGAATATCTGTCTTTGGGATCATGTAGTACCAACGAATACATGAATAATTTATAACTCCACGCTTCCGACAAATCCGCTATCCGCCATTTTATCATTTATCAAATCGAGGAATTGCATAAATTATACTAGTCGGAAAGAAAAAGTCGGAATTTAAGAAAAATTCGGAATTTAAGAAAAAAGTCGGAATTTAAGAAAAAAAGTCGAAATTTAAGAAAAATATAGCGCTTTAATAGCATGGCACCTATGGGGCTCCGTAATTTTCGGTTGGTGAGACATTTAATTTTCGCTTGATCAAGAAGGCTTTCATAGGAACGCCATGGGTCTTGGTTAGAAATAAGCAACATCTTGTTTTTTTTCCACGTTGTTGCAAATGAGCTTGAAACCCCGACCCCCAGGACATGCCGGGGAATTAACTGGGAAATGGCGGTGGATTAACGTTGCATTTCTCCGGGTGAACGGAATAATTAACGAGTTATAAAATCACGAGGCATTGTAGCTGGGACTTTAACGCTCGGCCAGAGAGTACTGGGAATGAGGGTCACTTGCTCCGTTCTCGATGGTAATTTCATAATTTGTCTCTCGTAACCTTCACAATTTGTGTATTAAGTCACGGCACATTTCAAGTCTGTTGAGAACAAGGTGGTGACAGCAAAGTCATGAAAAATACTGCACTAGCTACCGAACAAAATATTGGAGTTATTTACACGTGGCCATTTTCGAATTACGCTCTATATAATTGTTAAATTTTTCGACCTTGTCCACGACCTGAAACTATTGTTTGCAGAAAGTGAACGATATAAATTTGGAAATGACTTATTCAATTCAATTCAAAATGGAGATTTTAATAAGTAACGCGGCCATAGAGGCCGGGACTTTAACAGGCAATTTCCCCCGATGACCGGGAAAAATGTTGAACTTTAACACTCACCAATATTAATTTTCCCCGCCCTGTCCCGGGGGTCGGGGGGACGGGGTGAAAAGGTGGTAGACTGAATTTAGGAACAAAATACTGACGTTACGAGCAGAGCCCTTGTTGGTGAAAAGCTCCGCTCGAAACGTCAGTATTTCGTTCCAAAAGGATGCCAAATCAAAAACAAACTTGCCTGGCAAATGGACAAGAATTAATGTTGAACTTTGCCAGATAAAAAAACAGCGAAGTGTTGGTCGACGCTTTGTCTTTTCAGCCTTAACTTCGCTGTCAGGATTTCTTGTTTTTTCTTCAGTGAAATGGCTATGTATGTCTCAGGATCAAAAGTTTAGGGTCGGGTGGAGAAATCACGGTCGGTCTGGAAACCGGAATCACACATTTATTGTTATTTGACCCAAACTTCCAAACATCAGGTTTTGGCTATAGTGTATGTATGTATGTATGTATCAACTTTATTTAATGAGGGTACAACACTTGACAGTAATTCAACTGATGAACTAGTGGCCCTCTAGAAATATTACAAAGGTTAAATAAATATATAAGCTATAGGTAAAATAGGATACAATAGAGTAAATATTACAATAAGGTAGATATTACAATAACTATAGTATTAAAATCTGAATGATAGATAATTAAATTAGACTTGACTAAAATGCACCACGTTACTATAACGTGACTGGAAATGACTAAAAAGTACCTTTCTAAACAAAGGTAATGACTGTTCTTTCTTCAAGTTATTGGGCAATGAGTTCCAAAGTCTGGAAGACGACACAGCAAACGATCATCCCCCTTCTGTTTCACGTTTGAAACGTGGGCAAACCAGATTAAAGGAACCATAGCGACTACAACAGGTGTGTAAGTCTGCTTCACACTTTAAAAGATCATACATATAGGCGGGACAGTATCCCTTTAAGCGCTTATAAATTAAAATACAGGTGTATTTATACGTGTACGTATACAGGTGTACGTATATAGGCCTTATCATCGGAATCATTAACACAAATTCTGTCGCATACAAACAATTACATAGAAAGATAGATCGATCAACTTTATTTAACAGTATAGTCTCTGCAACTAATAGTTGGTTTTCAAGTGAGCCGTGTGGGTGTAACATAGCAAAATACAAAGGTATACATGACACCACATAGCTATAAATAATTAAATATGAAAATTCTACAACTAAAAGAAATTATTATAATAATATTATAAACTACTAAGTATGTATTCAAAAGAAACAAGAGTTTTACATTGTTTTACGTCGTTAGTTAGTTTGTTCCAACATGCTGCACCACTATAAGCAAATGCTCGCTTTCCAGAATTTGTTTTAGGAGCAGGTAAGCTGATATTAAAAGTAGAATCTCGTAGATTATAGTTGTGGTGTTCACCAGAGTGAGAAAATTAATCTCTTAAGTAATGTGGTCCATGACCGTTGAGGATTTTATACACCATCACTGATTCAGCTTTTGATCTTAATGATAATCGTATAACAGGCGACAATTTGTACAAATTGACGACCGTAAGTCGAGTGAGATAGGCGTGACCTTTGGTGTGCCCCAAGGGTCTATTTTAAGTCCGGTGTTATTTAACTTATATGTCAATGATTTATCCGAGGCCTTACCCGAGGGAGTCACTTGTCACCACTGAGCAGACGACACGACTTGTTATTCGCATTGCAAACCAAGCTGCATACAAGAATGTCAAGCTAAGATGCAGAAGGCCTTGGATGTGTTACTGAAGGTCAATCTCCCACGACCAGGACATTAATGATTCCTTCACTCGATTGTCGGGGGCCCCTTATAAATTAGTTTCGACTAAATATGACGATGAAATATATGTCAGTAATGTCGCTGTTAAGCCGTCATTTTTCATTATAATCTTCAACTCCATTTTTGGCAGGGGCCCACTGGGTCGGGGCCCTGAACTAAGTTCTGGTTCTCGTTCTTCTGGTTCAGATGAACCAGCAGATCATCTGAACCTGACTCTGGTTCTTCTTGTTCAGATGAGCCAGCAGAACTCTGCTAGGTTCTGCTGCTTCTTCTGGTTCGTCTGGTTCATCTGAACCAGGTTCTGGTTCAGGTGAACCAGCAGAACCTGGTTCTGGTTCTTCTGGTTCAGACGAACCAGGTTCTGGTGAACCAGGTTCTGGTTCAGATGAACCAGGTTCTGGTTCAGGTGAACCAGGTTCTGGTTCAGGTGAACCAGGTTCTGGTTCAGGTGAACCAGCAGAAGAACCAGGTTCTGGTTCAGATGAACCAGGTTCTGGTTCAGGTGAACCAGGTTCTGGTTCAGGTGAACCAGGTTCTGGTTCAGGTGAACCAGGTTCTGGTTCAGGTGAACCAGGTTCTGGTTCAAGTGAACCAGGTTCTGGTTCAGGTGAACCAGGTTCTGGTTCAGGTGAACCAGGTTTTGGTTCAGGTGAACCAGGTTCTGGTTCAGGTGAATCAGGTTCTGGTTCAGGTGAACCAGGTTCTGGTTCAGGTGCACCAGGTTCTGGTTCAGATGAACCTGGTTCTGGTGCACCAGGTTCTGGTTCAGGTGAACCAAGTTCTGGTTCAGGTGAACCAAGTTCTGGTTCAGGTGAACCAAGTTCTGGTTCAGGTGAACCAAGTTCTAGTTCAGGTGAACCAGGTTCGGTTCGGTTCTGGTTCAGATGAACCAGGTTCTGGTTCAGGTGAACCAGGTTCTGGTTCAAGTGAACCAGGTTCTGGTTCAGGTGAACCAGGTTCTGGTTCAGGTGAACCAGGTTCTGGTTCAGGTGCACCAGGTTCTGGTTCAGTGAACCAGCAGGTGAACCAGGTTCTGGTTCAGGTGAACCAAGTTCTGGTTCAGGTGAACCAGGTTCTAGTTCAGGTGAACCAAGTTCTAGTTCAGGTGAACCAGGTTCTAGTTCAGGTGAACCAAGTTCTAGTTCAGGTGAACCAGGTTCTGGTTCAGGTGAACCAGGTTCTGGTTCAGGTGAACCAGGTTCTGGTTCAGGTGAACCAGGTTCTGGTTCAGGTGAACCAGGTTCTGGTTCAGGTGAACCAGGTTCTAGTTCAGGTGAATCAGGTTCTGGTTCAGGTGAACCAGGTTCTGCTTCAGGTGAACCAGGTTCTGGTTCAGATGAACCAGGTTCTGGTTCTTCTGGTTCAGATGAACCAGCAGATAAAAAAGAGCTGATTTACCGATTTTACTCGAGGAAGAAGGAATATATAGGGTATTCACGATTTTCTAGGGTATTCACGATTTTCTAGGGTATTCACGATTGTTTAACATTGTACTGTATAGTGATAATATAGAAGTTATAGTTGAGCCTTCATGAGGCCACAGACCCAAGACATGTATAAGGGCCCCGTCTATACCTCTGTTACGTCACTGATTATGAACAAGCTAGTGCTTAACGTAACCTAGGTAGCTCAATGGTTAGAGCATCTCACTTATCGCTCTGCCATCTGAGCAGTGGTTCAATGGAAGATTTTTGTTCCTCAATACGTATAGGTGAAGGCTAAATTGGATGTCTCAAAAGGACCTTCTCATTTTCAAGAATTAGTCTAACCCTAATCCTAACTCTAATGAGCGTTATACTTATAGGTACTGCTTGGAGTTTACGTACATATCGTTATCTTTGCTCTGCCATATCTCAGTGGCTTGTGCACTACTCTACCATCAAACACGGCACAAAATAGTCAGCAAGCTGTAATTTATCCAATATAGATAAACGTTACAGTGGTGAACTGCCGAAATATCGTAAAATATCACTAGTGAAATATGACATTTGTCAGCCGACATTTTTAACGCTTTTATTGGTTTTGTAGTTCTTGATAACGGCGTTCGTGGCCATGGCTGCTGGTGCTCGTCAAAGAAACAGTTGGCTGGTAAGAAGACGTCGTGTTGGAGATCATTAGGGACTTTGCATGTTCTGCCAGGGATCATTAGGGACTAATGCATGTTGTGCTAGGGGATCATTAGGGACTTTGCATGTTGTACTGGGGAATCATTAGGGACTGTGGGGATCATTAGGGACTAATGCATGTTGTGCTAGGGGATCATTAGGGACTTTGCATGTTGTACTGGGGAATCATTAGGGACTGTGGGGATCATTAGGGACTAATGCATGTTGTGCTAGGGGATCATTAGGGACTTTGCATGTTGTACAGGGGAATCATTAGGGACTGTGGGGATCATTAGGGACTAATGAATGTTGTGCTAGAGGATCTTTAGAGACTTTGCATGTTGTACTGGGGAATCATTAGGGACTCTGCAGGTTGTGCTGGGGATCAATAGGGACTAATGCATGTCGTGCTAGGGGATCATTAGGAACTCTGCTTGTTGTGCTAGGGTATCATAGGGACTCCACATGTTGTGATAGGGATCATTAGGGACTCTGCATGTTATGCTAGGGGATCATTAGGGACTCTGCATGTTGTGCTAGGGGATCATTAGGGACTCTGCATGTTGTGCTAGGGATCATTAGGGACTACTGCGTGTAGTACAAGGGGATCATTAGGGAGCTTTATAAAAAATCGACCTTTTCAAAAATACAATTCTCCTCTCCAGGTCTTAAGTGCCTTGATCTTGTTCCTATTGTGTATCTTTGTTTCGCTATTTGCGTTGGTTGTCGAGGGCAACGACTGGATCCGACACAAAACTGCCGCCGACGAAAGACCTTTTGGGACAACGAAGACGATTATAGCTGCAAATCAGATTCATCCACATGTGTTTGCGAGAATACCAAAACAAATGGTATAGTTTTATAACCTAATGTAATGGGAGTCTCACAGTATTATGTAGTAGAGAAGAACTAACATTATATACAGGTTCGACATAAGTGCCTGCCTAGCGACCGGGCATTATTTATGGTCGGGGTGGGGGCCGAAGAAAAATAGATTTGGTGCTGGAAAATAATTTTACCCAACCAAATTAAGATCGGAAATTTAACCGACCCAACCATTTATGGGTAAAGAAAATCTTTTACACAACCAAGAAGAAAAAAGTTAAATAAAGCCCAATTCCCAGCATATCGTCGATACAAGTTTTAATAACAAACCCAAATAGATATACAGACAGAGTCCTATAGTGTAACTTTCAGATTATTATCTCCCTATACAGAGCAGGAATTTAAGGAAAACAATAAGAGGAATACAATAACAAAAGCTAATGTGCAATGATGACTAAGGAGAACTGATGATGAATTCCAATTTTAAATGATGAACTCTTAATTCTTTTTATGTGAATAGTCATGAAAATTTTGCTACCCAACCCTTCAGAGAAGCGATTTTTTTATACTCAACATTTAGGTCTTAGAATTTTCAGTTACCCAACCATTTTCTCTTCGGCCCCACCCCGGCCACTGGGTGTTCAGACTCGAGGTCCAGCGGGGGTTTCTTTTCAATTTTGACGTCATTGAGTGCAAGAAACAAAAGACAAGCATGCAATGACGTCAAAATTGAAAAAACCATCGCTATACATCAATCTTGAGCCGTCGAACAAACTCGAAAATGGCGGCGTCCAGAAGCATAAAATACGAGAATGAAAACGTTATTTCTCGAGTACAAGTAAAGGCCTTTTATTTAAAAGTAATATATTTTGTTATTACTTTAATATATTTATATTTATATTTATATTATTTAATGTAGGCCGTAATATAATATATTTTTAATATTATTTAACGCTACTTCGTCATAAAATGGTAGCCAATCTAGTTTTTTAAAGAGTTCTACACTGTTCGCTCTTGTGTCAGCTCCTAAGATAACTCGGGGCAGCAATAATGTACCTTAATGGACTTGTCTGATGACCAGCTGTATAACCACTCTCCATTTGACACACACAAGGCCCACACTGGCCCCTAGAGAAATATCCAAAATAAGTGAGAAAAATGTCAAAGCGTTTATTGTTAAGAGTGGTTTGGGGATTTTAATGCATATCCATAATATTTGGGTCTTCCTGAGCAAAATCATATTATATCTTGTCAGCCGAAAATTTCATCTTCATGGTCATTTTTTCTGTTAAAGTTACCGAATACAAGAGGCATTTTTGTGGCAAGTAACAAAAGAAAACTGGTTTGGAATGCCTCTTGTGAGATGTCACAAGAGGCGGTAACATGCGGTAACTTTGACAGCGAAAAACTCCATGATGATGAAATTTTCGGCTGACAACAAAAATTATGATTTTGCTCAGGAAGATCCAAATATTACGGATATATGTAAAATCCCTAAACATGAGATAGGCACTTGAAAGCAGAGACCAGCCGGTCAATGACATTTTCATACGGAAATCGGTGAGCGAGAGTAGGATAATTTCAAGGTAATTTTATCATCCATTAACCTGATGTCCAACAAATGTCCCTCGACATTTGAACAATGGGTAAATATCAAACGCTAAATAAATTAAATGACATTTTCTTAATTTTGTTGCCAATCGCTCAGAGAGAGAGAGTTAACTGTAAGTCAAAATCGCATTTCAAACACATGGAATAACATTTTTTAAATGAAGGCTTTTGATTGGCTAAATACGAGGTCCCGTCCGTATCACACAAGTACGGACCTCTCGTTTTTCCCGCCAAAACTAATATGGGGTGAAAAACAGTTTTCAAACCAAAAAAGTGCTGAAAAATGTACTCCAGGGCATTCCTCTGGGGGCGCACGATCGCGCAAGCGCGCGCCCACACGCTCCCAGATGAAATCTGAGCGCGCGATTCATCGTGCGTGCAAAAAGTGAATTTGAAGAAAATCGAGTGCTACTGTTCGCTGAGTGAAGCTAGTCAAGCGACACATAAAGGCACTTGCGAGTCACTTTGAAGAGCCGCTGTAACTGGCATCGTTCGATACTTCCCGTGCCCTGAAGGAATGGAAAAGCTTTAAGACTTTTGTTAGAAGCCACTACGCGAAGCTGCCTGATGCCAAATATTTGTGGCAGTCAATTATGTCTTATCGTCACAAAGAGTTCCCGAATGTTTGCAGATTATCATGCAGAGTATTTTGGGCTCAAATTCATCGGTAGAGTGCACATTTAGCGTTGTGAAAAACATTTTATCGGATAAACGCCTTTCGATGAAACACAACATCATCGATGAGGCGTTGATTGTCTACGGAAACGATAGATTGTGGAGCAGAGAAGAGAGGAGATTTTGAATCGTGCGGTGGAAATTTATGTGGAAAAGAAGCGGCGCTGAAAGTCAACAAATCGACCAGCAAAGAGGTGGAAAGTTGAGGAGAATGATTCAGAAGATTCAACAGCGTCAGACAACTCAACAGAGGGAGAGTGCTCAAGCGACTTTGAGTCTGAAATCGAATTTCATCCCGGACATTGACTCTGAAATTTCCGATTAATTAGTATTGTACCACCATAGTTCTGTTTGCGTGTAATATAAGTTATTCATAATAACTTATATAAAATAAATTATCTTATTAACAACATTTAGAGTTTCCTTGATGTGAAATTGTTGTCCATGCGTCTTTAAAAGGCAAAATAGTAATCGCGCGAAATTGCGCGATTACTATTTAGAGACGCTCTACCGACTGAGCTACAGCTCAAGTAGGCAGCAGGTGGTCGAATGATGCTACTTGGGCTATTTGATATTTCGAAACAGATACTAGTTTCATCAATATCTTGACAAATAGTCGTTATACATATAGATTTTAATGTTATGAGGATTATGAACTATCACATAGCAACAAACCTATTTTTGATGTTTTTATATCTGCTATTGATTTTACCAGTGCCCACCTAGGCGAATATCGACGGTTTTCTCCACTCGGTCCATTCTTTCAAGATCTGAGGAAAATAATTTCCTAAAATCTAACAGACAAAAAAATAGGTATATCATATATGTAGATACCTGTACGAATGTATAATAATTATAATAGATACATTTATATATAATAGATACATGTACGAACATGTATCTACTGCCTGATGAATGAATGATAACTGTATGATATAGTACATTGAAAATTATATATATTATATACATCACTCGTTAAAATGTATAATAATTATAAACAAATAATTTCCCAACACAACCAGGTGATAAATCAGACATAGTTTAACGCTACTCTGGCTTTAAAAAGTTTTTTGAACTTAACTTAAAAGTTACTCACTATCCATGACCCAACGTTTCGACACTCCAGTCTAGTCATGGGGGGATCTAGGAATTTTTATACCTTAGTCAAAATGGAAGTCAAAATAGGTGCGAAATAGGTGCGAGCAATTGCTGAATATATTAGCATTTGGAATACGATTAAACCCAGTTGGACCGATGGATACCACAGTGCGAAATAGGTGCGAGATAGGTGCGAGATATATAGGTGCGAGATATATAGGTGCGAGATATATAGGTGCGAGATAGGTGGGAGATAGGTGCGAAATAGGTGCGAGATAGGTGCGAAATAGGTGCAAAATAGGTGCAAAATAGGTGCAAAATAGGTGCGAAATAGGTGCGAAATAGGTGCGAGATAGGTGCGAGATAGGTGCGAAATAGGTGCAAAATAGGTGCGAAATAGGTGCGAAATATGTGCGAAATAGGTGCGAAATAGGTGCGAAATAGGTGCGAAATAGGTGCGAAATAGGTGCGAGATAGGTGCGAGATAGGTGCGAAATAGGTGCGAAATAGGTGCGAAATAGGTGCGAAATAGGTGCGAGATAGGTGCGAGATAGGTGCGAGATAGGTGCGAAATAGGTGCAAGATAGGTGCGAGATAGGTGCGAGATAGGTGCGAAATAGGTGCGAAATAGGTGCGAAATAGGTGCGAAATAGGTGCGAGATAGGTGCGAAATAGGTGCGAAATAGGTGCGAAATAGGTGCGAAATAGGTGCGAAATAGGTGCGAAATAGGTGCGAAATAGGTGCGAGATAGGTGCGAGATAGGTGCGAAATAGGTGCGAAATAGGTGCGAGATAGGTGCGAGATAGGTGCGAGATAGGTGCGAGATAGGTGCGAAATAGGTGCGAAATAGGTGCGAAATAGGTGCGAAATAGGTGCGAGATAGGTGCGAAATAGGTGCGAAATAGGTGCGAAATAGGTGCGAAATAGGTGCGAGATAGGTGCGAAATAGGTGCGAAATAGGTGCGAAATAGGTGCGAAATAGGTGCGAGATAGGTGCGAAATAGGTGCGAGATAGGTGCGAGAAAGGTGCGAAATAGGTGCGAAATAGGTGCGAAATAGGTGCGAAATAGGTGCGAGATAGGTGCGAGATAGGTGCGAGATAGGTGCGAAATAGGTGCGAAATAGGTGCGAGATAGGTGCGAAATAGGTGCGAAATAGGTGCGAGATAGGTGCGAAATAGGTGCGAAATAGGTGCGAGATAGGTGCGAGATAGGTGCGAGATAGGTGCGAAATAGGTGCGAAATAGGTGCGAGATAGGTGCGAGATAGGTGCGAGATAGGTGCGAGATAGGTGCGAGATAGGTGCGAGATAGGTGCGAGATAGGTGCGAGATAGGTGCGAGATAGGTGCGAGATAGGTGCGAGATAGGTGCGAGATAGGTGCGAGATAGGTGCGAGATAGGTGCGAGATAGGTGCGAGATAGGTGCGAGATAGGTGCGAGATAGGTGCGAGATAGGTGCGAGATAGGTGCGAGATAGGTGCGAGATAGGTGCGAGATAGGTGCGAGATAGGTGCGAGATAGGTGCGAGATAGGTGCGAGATAGGTGCGAGATTATTAGGTACAACCAGGCACATTTGCGCATGTCTCACGTATTCACAATAATAGTAGTTCATGAACATGTGTAATATTAAAGGGGCCTGCCACGATCTGCCTGGTTACTCAGCTAAGCGTACTTTTTGATTCGGAATCCAAAATCAAAGCGAAGCGAAAGCTCAACGATTTATTCGATTAGTATTTGTTATTTTCATGTTGGTGGGTTATTTTTGGACGAGTTATAAGTAAAGCGTAATGACAATTTAATGTCTAATCGTGGTGGGAAACGAGGAGCTGGAAGGCCACGATATACTATCTTGAACAAAAAATCAAAAAGTACGCTTAAGCTGAGTTAGATAAAATAGTTGTATCACATATTACAACATATATACAAGAGGTTTTCTGGTACTCCGAAGAGGTTTACTGGTCCTCCGAAGAGTTTGAATTGTCCTTCGAAGAGGTTATTTGGTCCTCCGAAGAGGTTGTCATATCCTCCGAAGCGGTTGAATTGTCCTCCGAAGAGGTGGAATTGTCCTCTGAAGAGGTTATTTAGTCCTCCGAAGAGGTTGTCATTTCCTCCGAAAAGGTTGGATTGTCCTCCAAAGAGGTTGTCTTGTCCTCCGTGACTTGAGAGTCTCTTGTATAAACTGGTATCTGGTCAAACACGTGTTGCCCGCCTCGTGTCTTAGCTGAATATTTTGATTATAATGAGGCTTTAAGAATCTTTTGGCGTCATGTAGATGACTCCATACTACCTACGAAAACTGTTGTAGATCACACTTGCAAATTTATTGTAGTTCATATTAAAAATACTTACCAAATTGTATTGAACAATGCTTCTTGAATATATTCTTGAAACAATGGCGTCGAAATATATCAAAGTGACAAAGTCGGAAGTTGTCGACATCTACTCGGAGCGCGCTGATCGCTGATTGGCTATAAGCATTATGTTTACCTTTAATTCTAAGGTTAACGCCACTTTCCTTATTCTAACTATTGACTAATCCTTTTAATCTTTACTTATCACCTTCAAATAATCTTTCCTTTGACTAGCTGAAACATATCTTATTTACCTTTCACTACTTGCATGCATGTTCTCAAGAGTCAATTTCAAAAGCCACACTGTGGTCCTCCTCCCGCGATCAATGTCAGCGGTTATAGTCACATAAGGAGTAAGTACTTCATGTTATTCATTATAGTGTCAACGACCCTATTAATCCTGATCCTAACTATACGGATCCATACTATATCCAATATTAAGACGAAGTGACCCACATATTGATCTCTATATTCCCTTATTGTGAGCATTGAGCTATCTCTCTGATTGGTATTGAGAAATAAATGTAATGCATTCAGTTCTGGAGAAGTGGGGGATGATGATGTCATCGCAGACATCGCTACAACTCGGAAAATGGCTTGGAAACCAGGCAGAATAGCTTGGTTTCCAAACAGAAGTACTCCATCCAAAAGACTGGATCGAGCAACTATTGTTCAGAAAATGAAGCCAGAAGTCTGCCATCTGAGGGACCAACTGAGGACCCATGAGGTTTTTTGTTGGATTATGTGCTCTTACCATCGACAAAATAAAATAATATTACTATAAAGAGGACCAGAAGACATTTTTCAAATTACTGGGTAAAACGATTCATGGCCTACCTACAGATTTACTGCGACTTGGGTCCCTTAGCAATGGCCGCCGTTGGCTCTAATTATCCAGTGAGAGAAGCCTAATATGAGACGTCAAATTAGGTTCAAGATTTTATGCATTATATACCGATAGAAAGCTCAATCCAGTCCTATTTTTGAGATCAGTGGCTCCACCTAATTTAATGGTTGTTGCTGGTAGTGCTAACCCTAAAACTAAGCCATGAACTTTAATCACATGCCCGAAAACCTAACCCAAAGTATTAAGTGGACACCCCTCCACCCCACCCACACACACACACTCGAAGAGTTTCTCGGATTTAAAAGAATTTCAAAATTGGTAGTGAAGCTAGAAAAGTGGGGGGTCCTTGTCCACCCCTTGGCGATGCCCCTGAATGCATTGAATGCCAGCACATTAGAAAATACAAAATACAAAATCTATTGTACAATTGCCTTACATTTTCTATTGTCTTAAAGTGCACCTGACATCAAAATTTTTTATTGTCTTATTTGGAAGAACTTTTAAAATGAGAAAGTAACTTATTTTGAAGATTTTCGTTTCTTCGCTTTCTTTTTGAGATATATCAGTTTGTTTGATATGCAATTGTCCGGAATTTGCGTCACACATGCATAATGAGTTATCAGAGAATGTTATATATCTTTGCGTTCATCAAATAAAAAATACTAAAGTGTGAATAACGCGTGTGCGTGTTTCTCCCACAACACCAATCCTCTCAATTTTAAAGGATTTCGTTCGAGAATGAAAGAGATACACACATTTCTCCAATAAGTCATTATGCATGTGTGACGTAAATTCCGTACATTTGCATATCAAACAAACTGATATATCTCAAAAAGAAAGCGAAGAAACGAAAATCTTCAAAAGAAGTTACTTTATCGTTTTAAAAGTTCTTTAGGATTAGGGTAAGGTTTAGCGGTTAGGACTGTTTTTGAATTCGGAATTCTAATTTGCTCTCCTTTTTCGGAACTCTATTGCTTCGACAGTAAAATATCACGCCTCGGAGAAACGTTAACGTTCCGACATATTCCACACTTTACTTCACTGCCATTCCACAACAATCTTGAATGTTCGGATTTCCATCGCATTCAAACAGATGTTGTAATCATCGTCGTTGTTGGAACGAACAGGAATGGAGTTTTCCAACAATGCTTTCCTGCAATCGACTTCGTTTTCGCTTTTTCGTGGACGTTTCCGTATCACTTGATTCGCAGCCAGGTTAAGCTCAGTCAGAGATATGATTTGGAAGTCTTTGAATAATCCCTTCAGTTGAACAACAACGGGCTTCGACAGTTCTTCGTCTTCGTCGATGGCGAATTGGTGTTCAAGTCGTAACAGCACGACCTGATGAAATAAACGAAATGATAAAAATAGGTATAACTAAAGGACCAACTCAAAGGCCTTCTGGCTGGGGAATCTAATCCAGTGCTCTACCGCGCTGACACGGTCGAGAATAGACACATGGGCACGAACAACGGCTCGAAATCGAGGCTCGTATACGCAAAACTGTTGTTTGCTGACCACTCTAATGCAGGCTCACTCCTAATTTTCGCGCCTTTTAATCAAGTCGTATATGAGCTCATAGTCAACGAGGTGTTTGGCTATTAGTTCATGTACGACGAGAGCGAATGGTATAATTGTTTTATTATATACCCAAACAGTTACACTTTATAGTCAGTTCGGGGTTTCTTCATAAAAGTAAACCCCATCGATTTCAGATTTTTTTGGCCTAAAAAAAGATGCCGCCATCTTGTTTTTTTCACCACTGCTAAGATATGAAGTGATAGCCTAGTTAGTAGAGGAGCCAATCAAATTGCGAAATAACTCATATCCTACTAGTAGCGATATAGTAGGTTAATGTTATCTGCCGAAGGCTGAGGCGGATAACATTGACTGAGAATCCAATAATTGTTTTATTATACAGCAAAGTGAAAAGGTGGTAAACTGCCAAGATTTTTAGTGACGAAATACTGACGTTTCGAGCGGAGCCCTTCATCATAGTAAGACGAGATGAACTAGGGCTTATACATACCAAAAGGTAACACAATGAGGAGCGAAAATGCCACAGTCGATCAGCATGAAACAAAACCTTATAAGTTATAACAAAACGAGATTTAAAAAACCCTACATTATCAAATTGCTCCAACGTCAAAAGATGTACATTGACAGGCAACGGTCGTGTCAATGCTTGGTAACTACCACCACCAACACTCCCCGTGGCGAACGCAAACGAAGGCCTCAACATCTCTTCTTCTCCAAGCACACGATGTAATCTTGCAGACATCTTCACCGTCTCGAGTAAGACCAAGAACCGTCCACGGACAATCAAACCGCGTCCGCCGCGTCCTGGTTCGTTCAAGGCTTCACCTACTCCCCTGTGATCATCGTGCAGCAACCTGAATAGAATTTTAGAAAAGTCCATCAAAGGCTCCTTTTAGTAATAAATTAACGCTATAAGAAAGGATACAACGTGATAATTACATCAAGACAAAGGCTAAACAATGCAATTAAATGTATTTATTATTGTTAATAATAAAAAGGAAGTTAACGTATAAACGGTGGATGCTGTATGGCTTATCCAATCGGGTATCCTATAGTCCCGGGAATTGTACCCACCTGGTACAGTATATATAAGCCACGCTCACCTGAAGCCATGCAGGTAATAGTCATTTTGTCGTCGCAGCCCACCCAACCCCTTGGAGTCCGACAATGTTCTCAGTCTTGTATTTAGCATGGTCGAGGTCACAGCTCATAAGGTCGTAAATGTTGTACATGTTGCTATATGTAACTAGCTATGTAAGATACAAGTAATATTTGGCATTTCACTCGATTAAACATTCTAAGGATCTGTGGTGAAGGAAAATTTCGAGTGTTGAAATATATACATTTTAAGACCAAACCGGGACCAGTGCAGTGCTCTGACCACTGAGCTACGGAGGCCGTTGCCGAGAGTCTAGTCACGAGTTCTGTATATATGGTGGTGGTAATGCCGGGATAAGATTCTGGGTGATTAAACTACATGTTCTAAGGATTTATGATGAAGGAAAATTTCGAGTGTAAAACCGGGACCAGTTGCCGGCGAAAAATGCAACACCAAGGCCTTCCGGCTGGAATTGAACCCGCAACCCTGCGATGCTAATGCAGTGCTCTGACCACTGAGCTACGGAGGCCGTTTGGTCTTAATTTCTAACATTCTCCTTCACCATAAATCCTTAGAATATGTAAGATACAACCTCTTGAAAGAGGAGATACATACAAGTTCCTAAGGGCTAAACAAATAACTAACCTACGATGCACCATGATCTCCAACGAACCATCACTCAAGCTCGAACCGCCCAAAGAGCGATCGGTCAGCACGGTGAACTGCACCCCAGAATTCTCATCTCGGATATAGGCGCGACTGTTGATCGGGTAATAGTTTCCCGCCACGGGTTCCGTACCTTCGTACTGCCACGTAGGGCGGAAATCCCGGGTCCTTTTTTGTATCTCGCGTCCGTTGGCATCCGTATAGAACACGCCTTTGGTCTTGAGGGTTGTGTTGAAACGCAATATCACTTCTTTGCCGAGATCGGGAAGCGGCGCGTCTTTGATAGGTCCAACTGTATACTCAAACTCGGCGTACGGTTCGTTTTTGTAGAGACGAACGACCTGGCTGACCCACGGGTTGAAAACCTGGCGGATTTCCTGCACTCCGTCTCGTTTGAACACTGTAACCTACAAAGAGTGGAAAAATAAACGCCAAAAAATGTATCCGTCCCAACCATTTATGAGTCAAGAAAATCGCGACCACTTCGAGAGGTTACTAAGTTAGTCGCGTTGGTCGCTTGAGCGTAGTCGCGTCAATAACTTTGTTACTATATTACCTTTGCGTGGTTTTGATTGCTAACTGTGAACGCTTTGCTGCTGTTCGGGCGGAAAATATAAGCCCCGGATGCTTGCCGACTTTCCATGTTTCCAACACACGCGTTGTACCACAAAAACTGCTGATCAACAGACTGCTTGAGACCCGACACCAGGTTCTCCATTTCAACCAAACGGCCAGTGTTGCCAGAGAACGTCAAACGAAGATGCTCGTTTTCGATGACCTGATCACAGTTGCTTTTCTCCGGGCATTTCTTCAACGAGGTCTCGAAACCGGCGTGCTTTCTCCCGGAGGTGATGTTCACTTTGTAGGCGACAAATCCAAGAGGGGGAAGGTGTTCCGCACGGAAGACGAGCTCGTAAGGAGCGTTGCCCAGGTTACCGCGGACAAACGAGGTCGCTTTCGATACAGGTAGGACGTCGGCCGCGACTGGCTTATCGTCCGCACCGTAAACGATCACCGAGTCGTTTTGCACAGGAATCCGAACGATGGTGTTCACAATTCGGGCGATTGGGTTGAAGATGGAGATCGAGAACGACTTGAGGGTTTCTGTTGCTGGGCAGGCGCTGATATTGAGGTAGTCACAGAAAGTGAATTTGATATCGGCATCGGAATGCAAGCTTTCTGACAGTATATTCAGGGCTGAGCTAATGAATATCTACAACATGAGAAAACGTCAGAGTATAAATGTATGTCTGGATATTATTGTAAATTGTTTGCTACTCAAACTTTAACGCAAACTCAGAAAATGTTTCTGAGCAGTGAGCCCCAGACGGGAATCAAACCCGCAACCTTCATGATCTCCGGTTAGTAGCTCTATAAACCATTGAGCTACCAGAACTCAGATGGCAGAGCGAAGGCTACAGGTACGTTGTTGTGTACTAGTTTGTACGTGCAACATACGTACGACCAGTATTCAGCAAAGTATTGATATTTTGTACTTAAAAGTAAAAGTAAGTAAAAGTAAAAGGTAACTTCTCAGTTTATACAATTATACCCAAGTAAAAGTAAAAGTGTGCATGGCCTGAAAATTTTACTTAAGTAAAAGTAGAGCAAAAAATATTCCAGAAAAGTACTTCTGAAACAAACTATATATTCTCGAACCACTAACCAACATGACAAATGACAATTGATAATCTGGTACTGTACTTTAATCTGCGTGCTGTTTGGCGGCGCCAACTCAACAGTTGCCAATCACGTGCACATGCAAAACATGGCAAAACCAACTTCTACATGCGATTTCTACATGGATAGAGTGGACCGAGTATTTCGCGACTTCGCGTTCCGAATTAATTTTTTTACTTTGCCGATAAAACAAAAAGTAACGAAGTCAAAAAGTAATTATTTAACAAAAGTTTTACTTCGTTACAAGTAAAAAGTATTTGTTGAAAAATATACTTCGTTACAAGTAAATACTGATTTTTTTACTTAAGTAAAGTAACGAAGTGAATTTACTTCGTTACTGGCGAACACTGCGTACGACATAGTAGTCTCACCTGGCATTCGGCAGCGCCAATGGCCAATCTTTTTGCATAGTCAAACGCAACATGTTGTTTTTCTGTGCCGCTCACAGCATCGTGGTGTTGAGCAACACCCATGGCATCTCTTAAGGTGAACGAACCAACATTGGATATCTTAATGTTCGCCAACACTTCCAGTTGCTTACAAATCTGTATTAACAAACACAAATAACATCGATCAATATACGAGTGATGAAAGTAATGGAAAATTGTTCAGTTTGACATTTTCGAATAAGAAAATGAATTCGCTTATGCCTATGGAGTATATCTACACCAAATTTGAAGCAAAGTAATTACAATCTCGTTTTTTGTGAGCGATTGTTTATCATGTGCCATCGAGCTACTCTACATTTTGAAAGGGAGACTTCTACAAATAAAAAGGTAAAACTATCTAAAAATTTGGAACAATGTTTGACTTTTTACGGTATTTGCAAACTAACAAATAATTTCTCAACGCAACCCCAGGTGATAAATCAGACATAGTTTGACGCTACTCTGGGTTTAAAAAGTTTTTTGAACGTAACTTTAAAAGTTACTGTCCATGACCCAACGTTTTGACACTCCAATCTAGTGTCTTCATCAGGGGTGATCATTGTAAAGTTAGGATATCTATTATACCCTCTTAGAACCGATGATGACGTTATCTGACTATTAACAAGATGTAAATAAGCTTCTGGTAATAAACCACCGTCATCGCGATTCAATGGGGGCGTAGGCGCTATTGATATACCAAGCCTCCAGACAACGTCTCTGATGGTACCGCGGATTAGTGGTAACAATTTTGGAATTTTCCCACGCAATCTCATGGTTGGTTACGCACGCGTGCTCCGACAAAGCAGAATTCTCTTTTTTTTTGAAAAGAAAACAGCCTTTTGGTATTCTTTTAAACGCGTATGAAACTGACGTTTAGTCTGACCGATGTACTCCTGATCACAGTCATTGCACGGAATGGAATAAATAGCGTCTTTCCTCTGTTCCTTCGCAATACGATCCTTAGGTTTCGCAAAAATATGACCCAACGTCAAGAAAGGTTTTTGAGCAACTTTTACGTTGAAACTACCTAAGATTATTTTAGCAAAATGAAAAGGTGGTAAACTGCCAAGAATTTTAGTGACGAAATACTGACGTTTCGAGCGGAGCCCTTCCTCAGCGCTCGAAACGTCAGTATTTCGTCACTAAAATTCTTGGCAGTTTACCACGTTTTCACTTTGCTATATATTCAAAACACTGTCTACGCAGCACTCTACTTTTTTACTACTCTAAGATTATTTTAATTGGTTCCATAATCCCTTGAATATACGCCACAAAAAAATGAAAATGCCACCATTAAAATGAAAATGCCAGCCATTAGAAACTCATTTCAGGAACTCAAATCAGGGACGCTAGACGTAGTTTACCAGTAACTTGTTTTACACATAGCTCATAGATAAATAAATATATTACAGAAGGCTTTCTCAGCAATGCAATACACTACCTGAAGTAGGTTGTTGTTTTTCCGCACGTACCCCTTCAACGAAGGTCTGCTGGTATAGTAACCTGTCCAGTAGCAATGAGGACAATCGGCATACGGGAAAAAGTCGTCGGTCTTCAGTTCCACCTCCATGTTTTTAACTGCGTCGAGGTACTTTGATGGGGTAGAGTAAAATGCATTTATTCTGCCATCCTGAACAAATAATGTTGACACACCTTAGGAATTTTCATGAGAAATTTTTCAATTTCATTGTAAAATCGATATGAATGGTCTGCCATAAAACCTACAACAATACAGGGCTTGAAATTTTAAATTTTCGGCAGTATCCAAGTGGGATACCAGGTCTCTGATTTGGGATACCAGGTCTCTGATTTTGGTATCCCTCGGCTCCTTGAAATCTAGTATCCCACTTTTGAATACTAAAGATCTCAACTTAGTTGCAATATCTACATTGCAAGATGTTACGCTATGTTGTAAGACGTTACGTTACGTTGTAAGACGTGACGTAACGTTGTAAGACGTTACGCTACGTTGTAAGACGTACGCTACGTTGTAAGACGTTACGTAATACTTGTAAGACGTTACGCTACGTTGTAAGACGTTACGCTACGTTGCAAGACGTTACGTAACACTTGTAAGACGTTACGCTACATTGTAAGACGTTACGCTACGTTGTAAGACGTCACGCTACGTTGTAAGACGTTACGCTACGTTGTAAGACGTTACGCTACGTTGTAAGACGTTACACTACGCTGTAAGACGTTACGCTACGTTGTAAGACGTTACACTACATTGTAAGACGTTACGCTATGTTGTAAGACGTTACGTAATACTTGTAAGACGTTACGCTACGTTGTAAGACGTTACACTACATTGTAAGACGTTACGCTACGTTGTAAGACGTTACACTACATTGTAAGACGTTACGCTACGTTGTAAGACGTTACACTACGCTGTAAGACGTTACGCTACGTTGTAAGACGTTACACTACATTGTAAGACGTTACGCTACGTTGTAAGACGTTACACTACATTGTAAGACGTTACGCTACGTTGTAAGACGTTACACTACGCTGTAAGACGTTACGCTACGTTGTAAGACGTTACGTAATACTTGTAAGACGTTACGCCACGTTGTAAGACGTTACACTACATTGTAAGACGTTACGCTACGTTGTAAGACGTTACACTACGCTGTAAGACGTCACGCTACGTTGTAAGACGTTACGTAATACTTGTAAGACGTTACGTTACGTTGTAAGACGTTACACTACATTGTAAGACGTTACGCTACGTTGTAAGACGTTACACTACGCTGTAAGACGTTACGCTACGTTGTAAGACGTTACACTACATTGTAAGACGTTACGCTATGTTGTAAGACGTTACGCTACGTTGTAAGACGTTACGCTACGTTGTAAGACGTTACGCTACGTTGTAAGACGTTACGCTACGTTGTAAGACGTTACGTTACATTGCAAGACGTTACGCTACGTTGTAAGACGTTACACTACGTTGTAAGACGTTACACTACGTTGTAAGACGTTACACTACGTTGTAAGACGTTACACTACGTTGTAAGATGTTACGCTACGTTGTAAGACGTTATGCTACGTTGTAAACGTTACTTCATCATCATCATCATAAGCTTTATTTATTTCTTTTCGGAATAAACAATTTACGAGTGCCATAAATAAGAGAATGGTCGCTAATGCCAACATGACAGACCCCAGATCGTGTATACATGCTCGGATTATTTGTAACGAATAAGTCAATAGTAGTAGAAGTATCCTTAGTTATACGAGTAGATTCAGTAATAACTTGGTGATATTGATATAAATCACATATATCTAATAGATACTTAGTGTGCGATTCGAGAGGAGTCACACCTACATTACAATTAAAATCACCTAGAATATTGGTTCTCAAGCTTTTCCATAAGTAATTCAAAATATTTCATATAATGTCCAAAGTAGAGGCAGGAGGCCTGTACCAAGTACCAATGATAAAATATTTGATTTTAGGTTTAGGAGACCTTTATACAAAGCCATTCAAGTTGATCATCATTTAATTCCTGCATAAATTCATAATTTATTGTATTCCTAATGTAAAGTGCAACTCCTCCACCATTTCTACTTCTGCCTTTTCTTTCTAAAATATAACCCAGTATGTACATCTGACCATTGGAAATAGATTTATCTAGTCTTGTCTCAATTAAGGCAAGAATATCAATAGTTTGTGAATTCATATAGGCCATGTCAAATTTGTCTGAGTTTGTTTGTTTTCACGCACAAGCCTCGTTTCCATGCTGTCCGCCATCTTAACAAAAAAGTCTATGTATACCTTATTTGTATAGTTGATTAATTTATCCAAATTCTTGAACCAAGTGTTGGCATTTTGATAATTGAAATCTCCTCCCATAGTAAGCATAACGTGTCCTGATTTATAATGCGAAGCTTGTTCACATGACCGGTTGACAAACAATTCAACTCGCTCCTTCACATTGTAGCCAAACAACATAGGGTCATCTTGAATCGGAGGGTCCCCGCTAAAGATATCAAAGGAGAAACCACTGGGGGGTCCATAACCCTGGTACAAAACTCCGGTGAATATCTCCGTCGCTTTCCCTAAACTTGCACTACCTCGCCACATCAGTTCCATGCGTTTTTCCTTGATCCGTTTTGCCATGTCTGCATAGTGGATACGCGAGAAGAAGAACCCTTCGAAAGACATTTGCGCAAACAGAGATGCTTGCTCGGCAGAGTGTCCGAACGGGTCAATGTGCCAAGCAATCCTCGGCCGTGCCTCAGAGCCGAAATTCTCATCGATGAAACTCAACCCATGTGTCATCTGATCGATTATAGCGTTGTAATGAGTGGAAGCTTCGTCATTCATACACCATCCACCATTGATAAACTCCAATTGGCCTGCTGCCACAAGCTCCTTCACCTTTAATTGCATCACTGAGTCTTGTTGGTCCCACCAGCGCTTGAAGAACGCTATTTCGACGTAAATGAACCGTCTTTCTGGGTTTTCTACCAACGCTGGGATCACAGAATCCAGGATATACTGAACGCCTGCGGTTTGAATGCTGTTATTCGCCCCATAGTAATATTGATCGACTGTCTTTAGCCAGCCAACATCGTCGTGAGTGTGAGGGACGATATGAACTTGTAATACATCTGCTTCGCTTTTTGGTGCTCCTGATGTACAAACGAAAGCATTTGCGACGAAAGGAACGGAAGAAATAAGTACGAGAAAAAGAAGAGCCATTGCAGACCAGACCAGACAAGGACCAGACTAATCTCGTTGCAGGCCAAAAGGAACGCAGGCTCACGAGATACGCGAGGAGAAGGTTCCAAGATGGCCGCGACATAACAGTGAGCGAGTCAAAAGAGAAAATTAATTAAATAGATTGATCAAAAAACAAAATTTATGCCAGGCTGCCAGTTATTTGGAAGTGAACTTGCCAACTTTTTAATTTTACCAGCTCTACTAGAATCTAGATTACTCTGAATCTGTATGGTCACGATGTAACGTCGCAGATTCTAACCTCAGATTGAAAATAATGCTCAAAAGTCTACGTAAAACTAGACAAAAAAACTCGACAAAAAACTCTACAAAAAAACTCGACAAATACTCGACAAAAAACGACAAAAATTTCGACAAAAAATTAAAACTCGACCAAAAAAAATCGACAAATTCTCGACAAAAAAATTGACAAAAAATTCGACAAAAAAGTCCGAATACAAAAAAGCGCTAAATCGTATAAAAAGGTGTCAAAATACGGAAAGTTCATCATATCTATCAACAAGTTCACACAATATAAACCTACGACAAGAGATTTTAGAGCAACCTGGTTTGTATTTCTGCCTCTAAATGCGGTTTGAAAAGTGGACGAGTATTCTATATTATTGCTCCCAAAAAAGTAATTAAAGTGGATTTCCGAAAAGTGGAGTGGATTGTCACCTATGGGGCTCCGTGCTAGACCGGCCACTCGCTGAATAAGAAACTGCTTTTTATATAATAAATATCCATATAATTATTTCTGCTGTTCCATTACATTTTTGCCATTGTATAATTGTATTACCTTTTCAATATCGAGAAATACAAAACTGTTGAAAGCCCCCCTGGAAAAAGTACTATACAACGTCAAACAGGGGGTTAGTTACCAGGCTGGGTACAATGTTGCTGAATGGCCGGCTTTCTCGTTCATCTGTGAAAATGAAAAAGCTCAAAGCGATACAAATGAGTTAACACGCGAATTCCCCTCGGATGATCAGGCATGACAACGGTCGAGTATTTCAAAAGCGAAACAGTGCGTCTAAGCAGAGAGCTACAACAAGCCAGCAGCGATAAAGTAAGAGCGGCAGAATATGGTCTCGCCGTACTCGAAGAGAAACAGGCACTTCAAGAACAATACGATGATCTTGAGTCGCTTTTTGACACTGCAAAGCAAGAACTGGAAAGCTCGAAAGAGGTAAGACTTTAGCTGTGTGTACAGTGTACTTAAAGTTTACACTACCCCGTCGGCTGTTCACTTGTAGCGATAAACGAAAAAAGCCAGTAAACAGGTCGAATGAAAACATGTGTGGCTTCATGCTCGCGATCAATATGTCTATTGTTGTTGGGAGAACTTTTGGTAGGTTCTGCGCCTTGTACGGTTCGAGGACGTATCCCTAAGCACTGAGGAGGGTTGAAGTGGATGTTAATGTTATTTAAGATAGTCAACGATGGGTAAATTTATAAATATATACAACGCAAGCGCCACACAGCGATGACGCCAAGTAAGCGTGACTGTAGATAATCCGATTTCAAAAACTGTAAACATAACTCAAATATCTTCATTTCCTCACGAATACCGTATCACCAATAATAAATACTTTCTCAAACACTGTTCGCTTATTTCATGTTCTTTTATTGTGTTTACTTTTGGTCCAAATTTCAGAAGTGTTGATGGAATTGGGACTTGACAAAGACGTGTAAATATTTACGATTTACAAATGTTTGAATCTTATTAAATACGACCCCATGTGAGTGATGGGTGCTGATATTGTAGTTTGTTTATCGATTTTTGACGAAGCCGCGGTTTGCTAAGGAAATGGAATACAGATGTGATACATATGCGAAGAAGATACATATGCGTTTAAAAGTTGGCATTGGGCTTCACTGTGAACTGCACGAGAAGTTGGATTTATTAGAAATTAGAAATAGAAAAAATATCGCAAAATCTCAGAATTTTGGGTCACAATCAAACGTTAAATCTCTGAGAATTTACATAATGAAGACAAAATCCAAAGTTAAATTAGATTAATATGTCATGTAAATTGTTAAAGCTGCTGGACTTTGAAAATAAAATTCACATGTGGTGAGATTGAGTATTTGCTATATATATATAGTATATACTGGTATATGTACTGTATAATGTATATGTATATGTATATGTATATGTATATGTATATGTATATGTATATGTATAAAAGTAGAGTGCTGCTTAGGCAGTGTTTTCGATATATAGCAAAGTGAAAAGGTGGTGAACTGCCGAGAGTTTTAGTAATGAAATACTGACGTTTCAAGCAGATCCCTTCATCAGAGTGAGATCAAATGAAGGGTTCTGCTCGAAACGTCAGTATTTCGTTACTAAAAATCTTGGCAGTTCACCACCTTTTCACTTTGCTATATATGTATATGTATATCATTAGCCGTGTCATTTTTCTAGACAAATATTTTGCTTGTCAAAACCAACCTGGCCAGATTGGGTAATTAAGGCCAGTCTTTGTATTAGACATTAATGCACATCAAGAGATTCTATTTTTATTCCTAGTGTTGCCAGATGGTCAGGGTCAGAAGTTTGCTTCTAAAACAAGTTGCCCACAATGTAACCATTTTCTCAGGTTCATGCATCTGGGACAAAATTTTGTAGTGTAAAAATTAAGGCAACTAGGTTGACAAGTTTTGTGAGACCTTGTAGGATATCGATGTTTTGGGTTACTATTATGGTACAATTGTGATATGTATGCAAAACAGGGAAATGGGAAAATGATAAAAGTACTGTCGAAATAGTGTGTAGAAGGTGTAACATTTGAGTGAAGGCCCTTCGTCAAGCTTCATTTTTAGTAAATTGGGGGTTTCTTATTGATTGTTGAGAAAAAAGCCCTGACAAAGGTAGCTGGTTGAAAGGTGTTCTACAGTATGACAAAGCCTTTGAAGGTGGCCAGTGGCCTTGGTTCAAACCTTAGGCCCAGCTATAATGATGACTTTGAGTGCTCAACTGTGTAGCACTGCCCACCATGGCCAGAACCCGACCTTCTATGTAAGGATTTTTCTCTGCTCCACAGTCATTTGGCTAGGTAACCTTACAGGCTTACATATGTCGAAGAACCGGATACTAACATAGTATTTCCATGACAATTAATCATGTGCTAACATATTGTGCACATACAATTCAGACTCGACAATGTGCGATTTTTGGTAAGATTGATAATATGGCAAACAAAGAAACCCTTCACAATAACATGACAATAGCATGGTTTTAGCCTATTGTAGTATTGTGCACAATTTCTATTGCGCTATTGTGAAGGTTTCTTTTCATAGCATTTCTATCACTCAATGCCGACGTAAAAAATTAACGGGAGCGACTACATTCGCCCGCAATCAGAACAAAAATGGCAGTACAAAAATACGATAAACAAAACCAAATTTCTCTAAAACTTAAAATATTAGAAGAAAACTAATACCCATTCTCATGTAAGGAGACAAAGCACTTTCATTTAAGAAACACTTGTTTTGGGGGTGGAATGTCCCCTTAATGAATCCCATTTTGTTTGGGGTCTTTTTTCATCACAAGGCCTGATCTATCAACTTTTTGAATATTCTAAAACATCAATTTTTAGACAAAAATAAAAATGTTGTTGTTACAACTTATTTAATATCAACCTTTTATCGCTTTTTTCAGGCATTGGAACAACTAAAATCGGAACAATCGAAACGCAGCAGATTCGGTGACGTTCGCGAGGAGGACCTCGTGAAAGAGAGCGAGAGCAGGGAAGCTGGCTTGTTGATAAAAATCTCAGACCTCGAGGGCGACCTGAAAATCGCAAAGAAAGCAGAGAGAAATGCCCGCAGCGAAGTGGAACGCCTGTCTTCGCAAAATGGTGGACTATTGAAAGAAATCGAGCGTCAACACGAAGAGACGAAGAAACTGAAGAGCGACCTGCGGGAGTTGAAAGGACGCAATGCGCGTCGCAGTCAAGATTATGGCGACCTCGAGGAAGAGAACACGAATCTGCAGTCGCAGTTGTCGAAATTAAAGTCGACGCTGGTCGAGTACGAAGGACTGAAGGTGGAAAATTCGGGCTTGCGCGAAGAGATGGACGTCTCGCGAGTTCAACTGCAAATGACGACCGGCAGGGCGGAGGAGATACAGAAACAGCTGCACGAGACCTTGGACACTTTGAAGGAACAACGGGAAAGGAACGGCCAATTGCAGAAGGAGCTCCAAGAGCGCGTGCAACAACCTAGTGCGGAGACCTGGGACCTTGAAAGCAAGGGATTGATGGGAGATGAAGCGTCCGACGAGGAACATCCGCTGGTTAAAAAGATCACAGAGGAGTATCATCAGACGAGCGAAGTGCCGAAATCGCCCGCACCCGGGCTAGTGGACGACCTGATGAAGGAGCTGCAGTTCTCTGAATTGCGCGATCTGGAGGATCAGCTGTCGCAGGTGAATTCAGAGAAAAGCGCTCTGACGAACGCGCTGGCGCAGCGCAATAAGGAAGTGTTGAAGTTGAAGGAAGAGTTCAGCGCGTTCTCGACCATCCAGGATTCTCAGAAACTGCGCCAGCAGATTCGCGGAGATGCCGCCGGGCATGCGTCCGCGAACGACGACGTGTTCGTGTTGAACAACCAGATCAAAGAGCTCGAAGAACTCAAGAAGATCGTGAAGAATTATCACCAGAAGGAGGCGAAAGCACAGATTACCATCAAGAATCTCCACGGCGAGGTCGACGACGTGCGAGCGAAGAACGGCGCGCTTCAGGGCAAGTCCGAGGAGGCGGATTTCCTGTGTAATCGCGTGAATGAACTGGAAGAGAAAATCTTGTATCTTAAAACTAAGGAAGACGAGTCCGACCACACGATACGAACCCTCAAAGAGAACGTGCAATCGATGACGTCACTGGCAGGCGAGGCTAAGGGAAGTCTCACCTGCACTCAAGACGAGCTGAAATTGGTGAGCGAAGATTTGGCGAAGTTGTACCAGCAGGTTTGCGCAGCTAACGGCGATATGCCGAATCAAATCGTCCTGGAACACTTGCGGACTCTTTCGCCAAAATACAAAGCAAACAAGACGGCACACACGTGGCCTGGAAACACAGCAAGTCTTGTTAACGGTGACGTCGACAGTGCCGGCTCGGAGAAAAACGGCGTGAAGACTAAGAACGAGGAGTCAGCCGCCGCCGAAGACACAGGTGATCCGCTCGCGTGCTACAAGCTCATCACGGCCGTTCGAGACCAGGTGCGCTTTCTCCAAAAAGCCGTCGAAAAGACGGTGGACATCTCGCGCGAACGCCGTCAGATTGCGCAACCCGCGACGGCCGAGCAGGAGCTGGCGGATAACACGTGTCAAGACGATGCTTCGCTTCAGGAACAGATTTTGAAACTGCAAAGAATCGCGGCTTCGAAACGCGATCAGATCACCACGCTGCGCACCGTGTTGAAAGCGAACAAGTCGACGTACGAGGTTGCGCTAGCGAACCTGAAGAGTCGCTATGAGAGCGACAAAGCGCTTCAGAACGAGGTCATCACGAAGTTGAAGCGCAACTTGAAGACAATGCAGGCCGAGTCGGCAACGTTTCAGTCGTTGCGCAGCATGTTTGCGCAACGGTGCGAAGATTATGTCGGGCAAGTCGACGATCTGCAGCGCCGACTGACGGCGGCCGAAGACGAGAAGAAGACGCTGAACCATCTGCTGCGACAGGCGATTCATCAGAAAATTGCACTCACGCAACGGCTCGAGGAGTTCGAGCTAGCGCGTGAACGGCTGCGCGCGTACACGCGGAGAAACTTCAAGCAGGCGCAGTCGAAGCCGAGTACTCGCGTGTAGTGACAGGAGTAGTAAGGCGAGCATAGTTAGGATATTGGTGACACGCGGACACGCAGATTTTGAACTTGGGCGAAACCATCGTCGAACTGACCATCGTCGTGCGAACCGGCGTGGAAGTTATTACTGTAGTGGAGGCGAGAGAAACACTGGCATCATCTGAAGATGAAATGGACATTTGACGCGGTGAATCGTCATGTTGGTGATGTAAAACATGGAGGCTAGCCTAACATAGATTTATAGTAGGCGCGTGTGTACATCACACGAACACTAGATGCCTCTGAGGTCGCTTGAGAACGACTGTTTCCGTATACCGTATTTGGGCGTTTATTAGAGAGGGGCGTCTATTTCCATTGCATTATATTCAACAAATAGATTCCATTTTGCCGTTGTCTGTTCAGTTATAGATGCACAGATGACGTCAGAACGTGGTAAGAACAAAAAAGTGGCCCACGAGACGGAGTCGAGTGGGTCACTGATGTTCTTACCACGTTCTGACGTCCTCTGTGTATCTATAACTGAACAGACAACAAAGAATGGAATCTATTTGTTTTATACAATCAAAAACATCCCCCGGTTTATCAAAGATGTCGGGGCATGAGAAAAGAAAAACACAGCTGCTGACGTGTTTGACGCCATCCATGTATCTGTCCTCTATTAGTAGAAACTGACCATGGTCTATTACAAGTGCAGCATTCTGATTGGCTACGTAACCGTTGTCTATTCGTGATGGACAACGTTTGGGAAACGCGCTCAAAACAATGGCAGAAAACTGTCGTTTTGGGGAGGTTTCAGATGAGTTTTTTGATAATTTCTTGGAGAATGCATGATTTGTAATAGTCCACTAATTTGTTTCTACTAAAACAATTAGATAACTCGTCCTCGTTAGTCAACTCAGGCTTCGCCTTCGTTGACTATTCGCTCACAGACAACTCGGACTCGTTGTCTAATTGTTAAATAGATCATGGGCAAGAACCAATGAAAATGTGTATATAAGTCATGTGATTGTATAAAACAGAATAGCGATTAAAACAACAAAATTTCAAATTTAACAATCGATTTCAATGCCATCGTCAAGGGTGAAAAGTTCATCAACAGCATCCTCGATGTCCAAGAAAGGATCAGGCCATTCGCATTCTTCCAGGACTGAAACTGAAGCTGTCTCGCTCCAACTTCACATGGCTGATCACGGGGACGAGGGGGGCGTTTATTACAAATTTCTATGAATTGAGGGGGCATTTATTGGAGAGAGGCGTTTATTAGATGGTGGGCGTCTATTGGAATAAATACGGTAAGCAAGTCCCGTTCTAGAACCACGCAAGCCGTTTTATTTCAATAGAATTTCCCAAAACAAAGGAAATGAATAATTTAATGTCTCAAAAGTAAAAACATGACGCGTCGTCGTAGCAAATTTCGAAACCGTAGATGGTCGGACACCTCTTTGATGGTCGGTGGAATCTTTTTATTATGTATATATATAGTTTACTTACAATGGGTTACATAAATATTGATTATCAACCAAAAAATTTCAAGTTCGTTTGCATAGCCGAGTGGTCTGTGTCATTGATTTTTAGTTGCGAGAGCGGGGTTCGAATGTTGGGTGAGTATATAATTTTTTCATTTTTTTAAATTTTTACTTTACTTTTTTCTTTTTAATAGGGTTAGGATTAAGGTTAGGTTAGGGTTAGTTTTAGGGTTTGGTTTAGAATATTATCAAAAAAATAGGGTGCGTAAAAAATTCCCAAGATTCCACCGACCATCAAAGAAGTGTCCGAGCATCTTGGGACTTTTTTAAGCGCGACAATTTTTTTTGATAATATTCTAAACCAAACCCTAAAACTAACCCTAACCTTAATCCTAACCCTATTGAACAGAAAGAAAAAAGGAAATTTAAAAGTAAAAAGTAAAAAAAATGGAAAAAATCATACTCGCCCAACACTCGAACCCCGACCTCACAAGTAAAAATCATTGACACAGACCACTCAGCTATGCAAGCGCGAACTTGAAATATTCGGTTGATAATCATTATTTATGTAATCCCATTGTAAGTGAACCCTAAAGATGCTACCGACCGTCTACGGATTCCAAATTAGCGACGTCGTCTTCGTTCTTGAAGACAACGTTGATCAACTCAGGGTTCGTACAAAACTTTGAAGGTCGTTGAATTCAAGGCCTTGAAAGCAGGGCTGTTTTTGAAATTCAAGGCATCTGAAAACGTCCATCGTTTTATCTTGGAACCCATGTTAAAATATCTATGAGTGCATGCAAACTGCCTTTTGCAATGAAAATTGGATAAGCTACCAAAACAAATCGGTCATATAATATTGGGTTTATCACTCCGACTTCTTCGTCTTGACATGGTAAAAAACAGAAGACACTTGTTTGCAGAATTTTAAAGCGCGCGTGCTTGAAAGCCTTGAATGGTTCTTACTTTAGTTTTTGTGATTTAGGTAGTTTGAAATTGATCATTAAACTGGCAAATTAAACTGGCAATTTTAACAGTTTTTCATTACTTTTTACTGCTTCTAAAACCTTCCTTTCAGCGCATTGCTCCTTGAATTTCTTGATAAATGGCCATGAAAAGTCCTTGAATTTCACTCTTCCTGACACGTACGAACCCTGTAAACTGCTAGAACGTCAGTAAAGCCTTGATCAAACGAGAGCGAGAGTCGACGAGAGTTGGCAGGGTTGCATGAGTTTTTCCTAAATACTCATTGCTCGGTCAAACGAGGACAAGAGTTGCATGAGAGTTTAAAGGCCTGGTCATACGTGGATGAGATTAGTTGATGATACTTGAAACTCATGCTTGCGTTTGACCGCCAACTCTCATCAACTCTCATGCACTCTCGTCAACTCTCATGCACTCTCGTCAACTCTCATGCACTCTCGTCTGCTCTCATCCACTTTGAGCTGCTTCAAATTTTGATAAGAGTCGATGAATGTTTTAACCAACTGTAGCGCCAACTGTAGCGCCACCTGTAGCGCCACCTGTAGCGCCACCTGTAGCGCCACCTGTAGCGCCAACTGTAGCGCCAACTGTAGCGCCAACTGTAGCGCCAACTGTAGCGCCAACTGTAGCACCAACTGTAGCGCCAGCTGTAGCGCCAACTGTAGCGCCAGCTGTAGCGCCACCTGTAGCGCCAACTGTAGCGCCCACTGTAGCGACGCCCGTAGCGCCAACTGTAGCGCTCACTGTGGCGCCAACTGTAGCGCCAACTGTAGCACCAACTGTAGCGCCAGCTGCAGCGCCAACTGTAGCGCCAACTGTAGCGCCACCTGTAGCGCCAACTGTAGCGCCCACTGTAGCGACGCCCGTAGCGCCAACTGTAGCGCTCACTGTGGCGCCAACTGTAGCGCCAACTGTAGCGCCAACTGTAGCGCCAATTGTAGCGCCAATGGTAGCGCCAACTGTAGCGCCACCTGTAGCGCCACCTGTAGCGCCAACTGTAGCGCCAACTGTAGCGCCAATGGTAGCGCCAACTGTAGCGCCACCTGTAGCGCCAACTGTAGCGCCACCTGTAGCGCCAACTGTAGCGCCACCTGTAGCGCCAACTGTAGCGCCAACTGTAGCGCCAACTGTAGCGCCAGCTGTAGCGCCACCTGTAGCGCCACCTGTAGCGCCACCTGTAACGCCAACTGTAGCGCCCACTGCAGCGCCCACTGTAGCGCCCACTGTAGCGCCCACTGTAGCGCCAACTGTAGCGCCCACTGTAGCGCAAACTGTAGCGCCAACTGCATGTAGCGCCAACTGTAGCGCCAACTGTAGCGCCAACTGTAGCGCCAACTGTGGCGCCAAGTGTGGCGCCAACTGTAGCGCTCACTGTAGCGCCCTATAATAATAATAATAATAATGATAATAATAATAATAGTAAGGGATGAGCCATTATTTTTCTGGAGGGGGGATGAAAAAATTTTCAAGACAAACAATTTTTTTCAGCAGCCTTTGTTTGCAAACTTTTTTTAACTACAAGAGATACATGTAAATTATTTTCAGCGCCCACAGCTGTAGCACCCACCATAGCGCCCGCCGTAGCGCCAACTGTAGCGCCAACTGTAGCGACCCCCGTAGCGCCAACTGTAGCGCTCACTGTAGCGCCCACTGTAGCGCCAACTGTAGCGCCAGCTGTAGCGCCAGCTGTAGCGCCACCTGTAGCGCCAACCGTAGCGCCCACTGTAGCGCCCACTGTAGCGCCCACTGTAGCGCCAACTGTAGCGCCAACTGTAGCGCCAACTGCAGCGCCAACTGTAGCGCCACCTGTAGCGCCAACTGTAGCGCCAATGGTAGCGCCAACTGTAGCGCCACCTGTAGCGCCAACTGTAGCGCCACCTGTAGCGCCAACTGTAGCGCCACCTGTAGTGCCAACTGTAGCGCCAACGGTAGCGCCAACTATAGTGCCAACTGTAGCGCCAACTGTAGCGCCAACTGTAGCGCCAACTGTAGCGCCAGCTGTAGCGCCAACCGTAGCGCCCACTGTAGCGCCCACTGTAGCGCCCACTGTAGCGCCCACTGTAGCGCCAACTGTAGCGCCAACTGCAGCGCCAACTGTAGCGCCAGCTGTAGCGCCAATGGTAGCGCCAACTGTAGCGCCACCTGTAGCGCCACCTGTAGCGCCAACTGTAGCGCCAACTGTACCGCCACCTGTAGCGCCAACTGTAGCGCCAATGGTAGCGCCAACTGTAGCGCCACCTGTAGCGCCAACTGTAGCGCCACCTGTAGCGCCAACTGTAGCGCCACCTGTAGCGCCAACTGTAGCGCCAACGGTAGCGCCAACTGTAGCGCCAACTGTAGCGCCACCTGTAGCGCCACCTGTAGCGCCAACTGTAGCGCCAACTGTAGCGCCAACTGTAGCGCCAGCTGTAGCGCCACCAACTGTAGCGCCAACTGTAGCGCCAACTGTAGCGCCAACTGTAGCGCCAACTGTAGCGCCAACTGTAGCGTCAACTGTAGCGCCAATGGTAGCGCCAACTGTAGCGCCAACTGTAGCGCCACCTGTAGCGCCAACTGTAGCGCCAACTGTAGCGTCAACTGTAGCGCCCACTGTAGCGCCAACTGTAGCGCCAACTGTAGCGCCAACTGTAGCGCCAACTGTAGCGTCAACTGTAGCGCCCACTGTAGCGCCAACTGTAGCGCCAACTGTAGCGCCAACTGTAGCGCCAACTGTAGCGCCAACTGTAGCGCCAACTGTAGCGCCAACTGTAGCGCCAACTGTAGCGCCACCTGTAGCGCCACCTGTAGCGCCACCTGTAGCGCCACCTGTAGCGCCAACTGTAGCGCCAACTATAGCGCCAACTGTAGCGCCAACTGTAGCGCTCACTGTAGCGCCCTATAATAATAATAATAATAATAATAATAATAGTAAGGGATGAGCCATTATTTTTCTGGAGGGGGGATGAAAAAATTTTCAAGACAAACAATTTTTTTCAGCAGCCTTCGTTTCCAAACTTTTTTTTAACTACAAGAGATACATGTAAATTATTTTCAGCGCCCACTGTAGCACCCACCATAGCGCCCGCCGTAGCGCCAACTGTAGCGCCAACTGTAGCGACCCCCGTAGCGCCAACTGTAGCGCTCACTGTAGCGCCCACTGTAGCGCCAACTGTAGCGCCAACTGTAGCGCCAGCTGTAGCGCCACCTGTAGCGCCACCTGTAGCGCCACATGTAGCGCCACCTGTAGCGCCACCTGTAGCGCCAATGGTAGCGCCAACTGTAGCGCCACCTGTAGCGCCACCTGTAGCGCCACCTGTAGCGCCAACTGTAGCGCCAACTATAGCGCCAACTGTAGCGCTCACTGTAGCGCCCTATAATAATAATAATAATAATAATAATAATAGTAAGGGATGAGCCATTATTTTTCTGGAGGGGGGATGAAAAAATTTTCAAGACAAACAATTTTTTTCAGCAGCCTTCGTTTGCAAACTTTTATTTAACTACAAGAGATACATGTAAATTATTTTCAGCGCCCACTGTAGCACCCACCATAGCGCCCGCCGTAGCGCCAACTGTAGCGCCAACTGTAGCGACCCCCGTAGCGCCAACTGTAGCGCTCACTGTAGCGCCCACTGTAGCGCCAACTGTTGCGCCAGCTGTAGCGCCACCTGTAGCGCCAACTGTAGCGCCCACTGTAGCGCCAACTGTAGCGCCAACTGTAGCGCCAACTGTAGCGCCAACTGTAGCGCCAACTGTAGCGCCAACTGTAGCGCCAACTGTAGCGCCAGCTGTAGCGCCAGCTGTAGCGCCACCTGTAGCGCCACCTGTAGCGCCACCTGTAGCGCCAACTGTAACGCCAACTGTAGCGCCACCTGTAGCGCCAACTGTAGCGCCAATGGTAGCGCCAACTGTAGCGCCACCTGTATCGCCAACTGTAGCGCCACCTGTAGCGCCAACTGTAGCGCCACCTGTAGCGCCAACGGCAGCGCCAACTGTAGCGCCAACTGTAGCGCCACCTGTAGCGCCAACTGTAGCGCCACCTGTAGCGCCAACTGTAGCGCCAACTGTAGCGCCAACTGTAGCGCCAACTGTAGCGCCAACTGTAGCGCCCACTGTAGCGCCAACTGTAGCGCCAACTGTAGCGCCAACTGTAGCGCCAACTGTAGCGCCAACTGTAGCGCCAACTGTAGCGCCAACTGTAGCGCCCAGTAGCGCCCACTGTGGTGCCCACCGTAGCGCCCACTGTAGCGCCAACTGTACCGCCAACTGTAGCGCCCGTCGTAATTGTTCTATAGTAAAAACACTACAACTGACCTGAAATCAGTCCGGCCAGAGTTCGGAAACATTATTTTTTTACATTAAAGTATAAAAAAGACAACACATTTCTTTGAATACACCAGCCTAGCTATTAAATAGCCAATTTTTGGCGTAAAAACCATATACATGTAGCATAATACCTTTGCAATGAAACTATAGGTTTTGAGAAACAAATTTTAATAGTATTGTTAGTATGTTAACTTGTCATTGACACTCAATGGTCTTGGACCTTTATTTAGTGATAAAAATGATAACTCAATAATAAAAACAAAATGGGGAAGGAGATAAGCGCTACAAAAAATTATCAGGGGGTCGAAGCCCCCCATACTCTATGCCTACGAAGAGTACAAGGTTGTTAATAAATATGTTACAAAACGAGTTGGGTACTTATTTTATTACCCGACCCGTATGAGAAAGTATTTATATATTCTCGCTCGTAATGAAACATTGTATTATATTCTTGCTTGTGCTGGTAAAAACAATATTTAATAACAATTGTAACATTGGGTGCTATTAAAATAGTTGGTAACAAATTAATATTAAATCATAGGGCTTTCATCATTGCTCTGCAAACATTTTGTTTTTTGCTTATTATGTTTGCAAACAATTTATTTGATCTTATCAGCATCTACAAACCATTTTTTCAATATTTTTCAATTCATACCCTCTCCAGAACAATAATGGTTCAGAGTTACAATATAAAGGTAGGAAGTAGGAACAAAAGTGGCGTCTTGCGGACGACACAAAAATATTTAAGTGCGTCGATTCTACCACAGGTGCTGCTTTGATACAAAGAGACCTTAGTAGTCTAGAGAACTGGTCTGCTACATCAGGGCTCACTTTTAACCAAGACAAGTGCAAGTGCCAGTGAATTGCACGGAAAATGAACCCCACAGAATAACCCTATACAATCAAGAGTACCTTGGCATATGGGTTACTAGTGCGCTAACATGGTCAAAGCACACCTTCGATCGATGCACAACAGCCTTTCTGCGCAGGTCTGCTTCGGAAATCAACAATGAAAAGATCCGCCGCTCATTGTACCTATTACAAGCGATATCTTACCCGAACGTCTTGTTCCCTTAAGACTTACTAGATCCTCCGCAAATGTCAATGCAATCCCATTCCGTCAACGTAAATGTAAAACAACTACTTTCAATCGCTCATTTTTTATTAGAACAACAAGGTAGATCATTTAAACTTTAAAAAATTTAAGAAATTACTATTAGACTATTATAATTATGCTCTATTATCCTGTTATAATGTTGACGATCCTCGAACTTGGAAAACTGTCTGCCTAAAGTGCAACACATCGCGAAGCCTCACTGAACCCATAACTTGCTGTTGTTAGTTATTATTTTGTTTTTGTAAGGGCCCACTGTATAAATTGGTGTTTAACTGTTGTGCGGCTTCTTCTATGTATTTTTTTAGAGGCGAAGCTAAATAAATGAATAAATAAATAAATAAAATACAATACAAAGTTAGTAACTTTACTTAGCATATAAAGGATCGCGCATCTAGCTTTCGCTTGGGACGAAAGGCCTATTTTGCCTCTTTAAGATAATCCCCACGTGAGGATATTTGATTTTGACAGATATTTTTGCCCGACAGTTACCCTGGGGATAATTGGGGCACGCGAGGATGAGAGGCTGCAAAAGTAGGTTTGCCGCCTCGCATCCTCGCGTGCTCCCTTTATCCCCAACAGTGGGCATTTGATCGAAAATTTGCAAACCCCTCGGGTGATCCGGGGCTAACAATCAAGACAGACTGGGCTGAGTAAATTTAAATGTCCCGGCGTCAGAGCGTTCTTGTTTTCATTCGAAGAACCATGAACTTTGTGGGATATTTATTGCTCTTGTTGAAGTTTTTGGCCGCAGTCAATGGCTCTGTGAATGATGAATTCGGTGTGGACGAGGAGAAAGATCAGAATGACCCGGCATATAAATACAAAATGAGAGGTGAGCTAGAAAATTATGGTGTGTACACTACTACTACACTACTTGGTTTGACTTTGTACACTACACTACACTACTACAGTACAGTACCTGGTTTACAAAAGGCAAAATGGTCGGGTAGAGGCCCCCTCTAGGAGTAAATATGGGGAAAAGATCATATTTCGATCAATCACACAACTTCATACAGGCACTGCACAGCAGCACAGATAGACTTCAGATGACATCAAAACATGGTAAGAACAAAAAAGTGGCCCATGAGACACAGTCGGCAGTCGAGTGGGTCACTCATGTTCTTACTACGTTCTGACGTCCTCTGTGTATCTATAACTGAACAGACAACAAAAAATGGAATCTATTTGTTTTATACAATCAAAAACAACCCGAAGGTTTATCAAAGCTGTTGGGGCATGAAAAAAGAAAAACACAGCTGCTGACGTGATTTGACACCATCCACGTATCTGTCCTTTAATAGATCATGGGCAAGAACCAATGAAAATGCGTATATAAGTCACGTGGTTGTATAAATTTATATAAATGTACTGGGAAATTGAATAAATTGCAGCATTTACTGTTGTGGCAACAAAAGATTTCAGAAAAAAGCCACATGCTGAAACAATAGAGGCTGGTCACTTACAAGAGCTTTTAGCATCTTGGGATATGTAAATCATTAAATAGAGTAATAATATTAAATATTGTAGTCAGGGCCTATCACAGATCATAAATGCACTGCTCACATTGATCCAGCCAGAAATCGATCATCTTGAACTTTTAATTTTAGATCATTAATTTGAGGTTTTTTTTGAGATCTTACGAGAGCCATTGCAAGGAGAGCTTCAACTGTATTTAATCGATGCATTTTTTTAGATTCATGGAAGGAATATTTGAACAAAATTAATGAAAGCATCTCTTCCTACAAAGATTGTTCCAACGTTAACTGTGGCTGTTACAGCAATGTCATGGACAATGACCTGAAACCATGGACAGACAAAGGAGAGATAGAGAAATCTGATTTCGACAAGGCTAAGTCCGAAACAAGAGGAACACATTATCAGATTATAAACCATAAATTATATCGGGAGAAAGATTGTATGTTTGAATCAAGGTGACGGTTTCTTTGCTGTTTTATGTTACTGCAGCTTTTCCGAGTAGTGAGTCGCGCGTATGCCTCGCAGAGGCTTAATTTCCATAGTCTGAGGACGAGACTTTCGTGCACGCAGTAGCCATAAAGAATGGGGGCTCAGTTCTGTCAGAATGCGGGAAGTGCTGTTTCAGAGATCCCAATTTTATGCAGTATAGGACAAAATGCGCTATTAAAATAATGTTTTAAAATTTTTAAATTCTTCACAAATGTGCTGTCAGAATGCAGGAAATGCCGTTTCAGAGATCCAAATGTCAATTAGCCCCCTAGATATGCGGTCACACATCTGGGTATTTTAATTGTTCAGATCATTCAAATTGTCTGGTGATCATAACCAGGCAAAATGAACTTTTTGGGGTCCAAGGATAAACCGTGTTATACAGAGTTGCGCGTTGTAACGATGCGCTATAGCGAGGCTACTGTATAGTGACTTCATGATGCATAGTCACCTTGACGGCGTACAAAATTGACATTAGTCAACGGTGATTGCTAGAAAGTACATATTTTCCATGGAAAGACTGAAAACTTTTGTTCGAGGTTAAAATGGGTGAGGGTTTTTATAAAGGTTTGAAAATTAGCCCTATTACCCAAAATCAAACCCTTATTTTAACCCTCACATTAACCCTTATACTAACCTTCATACCAACCATCAAACAACTAGTTTTCAGTTTTTCCGCAGAACTTTAATCGTGTACTTCCTTAGAATACCTCTTCTCAATTTTGAGATGATTATAATTGCATGCAGATTACTAATTTTTAAGATCATTTGATAAAACAAATATTTAAAGTTTTAAATGCTTTTTATTCATTCTTCCAGATGTAATGGCGTGGAATATTTTATATTGAAGATTATCGAAAAATTACCAGATATGGAATTGATCATTAATGTTCACGATTACCCACAGGTAGTGATTTCACATTGGGGAGTTAACAAGGTGAATTGCTATGGGGTGGGGGCATCGCTACCGGAAGGTTGGGGCATGGGGCATTGCTACTGGGAGGTGGGGCATTGCTACTGGGAGGTGGGGCATTGCTACTGGGAGGTGGGGCATTGCTACTGGGAGGTGGGGCATTGCTACTGGGAGGTTGGGGCATTGCTACTGGCTGGGAGGTGGGGCATTGCTACTGGCTGGGGGGTGGGGGAATCGCTACTGGGAGGTTGGGGCATTGCTACTGGGAGGTTGGGGCATTGCTACTGGGAGGTGGGGCATTGCTACTGGAAGTTGGGGCATCGCTACTGGAAGGTTGGGGCATTGCTACTGGGAGGTGGGGCATCGCTACTGGGAGGTGGGGCATTGCTACTGGGAGGTGGGGCATTGCTACTGGGAGGTGGGGCATTGCTACTGGCTGGGAGATGGGGCATCGCTACTGGGAGGTGGGGCATCGCTACTGGGAGGTGGGGGCATCACTACTGGGAGGTTGGCAGGCATTGCTACTCAGAGGAAGAGGCATCGCTACTGGAAGGTTGGGGCATTGCTACTGGGAGGTGGAGCATTGCTACTGGGAGGTGGGGCATTGTTACTGGGAGGTGGGGCATCGCTACTGGGAGGTTGGGGCATCGCTACTGGGAGGTGGGGGCATCACTACTGGGAGGTTGGCAGGCATTGCTACTCAGAGGAAGAGGCATCGCTACTGGAAGGTTGGGGCATTGCTACTGGGAGGTGGAGCATTGCTACTGGGAGGTGGGGCATTGTTACTGGGAGGTGGGGCATCGCTACTGGGAGGTTGGGGCATCGCTACTGGGAGGTGGGGGCATCACTACTGGGAGGTTGGCAGGCATTGCTACTGGGAGATGGGGCATCGCTACTGGGAGGTGGGGCATCGCTACTGGGAGGTGGGGGCATCACTACTGGGAGGTTGGCAGGCATTGCTACTCAGAGGAAGAGGCATCGCTACTGGAAGGTTGGGGCATTGCTACTGGGAGGTGGAGCATTGCTACTGGGAGGTGGGGCATTGTTACGGGAGGTGGGGCATCGCTACTGGGAGGTTGGGGCATCGCTACTGGGAGGTGGGGGCATCACTACTGGGAGGTTGGCAGGCATTGCTACTCAGAGGAAGAGGCATCGCTACTGGAAGGTTGGGGCATTGCTACTGGGAGGTGGAGCATTGCTACTGGGAGGTGGGGCATTGTTACTGGGAGGTGGAGCATTGCTACTGGGAGGTGGGGCATTGTTACTGGGAGGTGGAGCATTGCTACTGGGAGGTGGAGCATTGCTACTGGGAGGTGGGGCATTGTTACTGGGAGGTGGGGCATCGCTACTGGGAGGTTGGGGCATTGCTACTGGGAGGTTGGGGCATTGCTACTGGGAGGTGGGGCATTGCTACTGAGAGGTTGGGGCATTGCTACTGGGAGGTTGGGGCATTGCTACTGGGAGGTTGGGGCATTAATTGCTACTGGGAGGTGGGGCATTGCTACTGGGAGGTGGGGCATTGCTACTGGGAGGTGGGGCATTGCTACTGGGAGGTGGGGCATTGCTACTGGGAGGTGGGGCATTGCTACTGGGAGGTGGGGGCATTGCTACTGGGAGGTTGGGGCATTGCTACTGGGAGATTGGCAGGCATTGCTACTGGGAGGTGGGGCATTGCTACTGGGAGGTGGGGCATTGTTACTTGGAGTGCATCTTGACATCCAATGTTTTTAAAAACCATATTATTTCGAATAAAAGTGGATGTATTTAAACATGTAAGTGGATGTAATTTCTCCTGCTCATTTTGGCACAGTAGATGACCTAGTGTTTGATAAGATTCCTTCTTTAGATGACATGAAGTAGTTGTAAATGAAAAAAAAAATGGAAATAAATACCATATTTATATTTCTTTAATGTTTGTAGTCATCAAAGTGGAGAGGTCTTGTTCCAGTTTTCTCATTTAGTAAGGTGAGTTATTTCGTCTTACTCTGACGAAGGGCTCTACTTGAAACGTCAGTATTTCGTTACTAAAAATATTGGCAGTTTACCACCTTTTCACTTTGCCATATATCCAAAACACTGTCTACGCAGCACTCTACTTTTTTACTATACTCTCTGAAATTCTAAGGGCCTATAGTTCTCAACAACATGTGTTTGCTATAATAAAAGCACTGTGCTTGTATAGGCTGTGTTAAAATACGAATCAAAAGCACTAAACTAGGTTGGTATACAGACAGTAGAATATATAATTATTAGCGGACCCTCTATATAACAGACAACGGACAGTACGTAAGTCCAGACAATGATAGATTATTTATTTATTTATTTATTAGAATTATATATAATACATATCAATTACAAAGTATTACAACTAAAAATTGAATGTATTAGGGTAAACCAAAAACATAATTCAAGATTCCCTCAAGATTGGTCACCCTTTACAAATACAAATAACATATAACATTAATATGAAATCAAAGAATAAGACATAACGAAATTATACGAAACAGAAAAACTATGGATTAACAGCAACATGAAAAAGTTTGAAATAATGCTGAGAAAGTAAGGTGTAAAACGACAATGTGTTAATGGCACGTATAGAGTATGGGAGAGAGTTCCAGAGCCTAGTGACACGAACGAAATAAGAACACTTAAAGACATCTGTACGGGCATAAGGTACTACAAGAGTCAAGTCATCAATATTACGCAGACAACGACCCGTACTTCTCCAAGAAATGAAACCACGTGGCGTGTCTACTAAACCGTGAATCGTTTTAAAAAGGAAGACAACTATAACAGCTGGACAAGCTGGTTATTTCACAACTGAGCCCCAGACGGGAATCGAACCCGCAACCTTCATGATCTCCGATTAGACGCTCTTAAAGTTAGCGGTATGTATGTCGCACGTTGAACTAGTACACAACGTAGCTTTCACTCTTCCATCTAAGTTCTGGTAGCTCAATGGTTAGACGCTCTAATCATTGAGCTACCAGACCTCAGATAGCAGAACGAAGGCTACGTTGTGTACTAGTTTGTACGTGCGACATATGTACTACTAAATCAACAGTCTCGATATGTCTATATGTCTCTACTAAAGGTGTGCGTCGGATCGGATTGTTGTCTTTGAATCCGAAGGTTTGTCTGAGTTCCCAATCCGAATCCGATCCGATCCGAAGCTAAAAAATGTAATCCGATCCGATCCGAAAACAGTTTATTAAATCCGATCCGATTCGATGCTAAAAAATGTAATCCGATCCAATCCGAAAACAGTTTATTAAATCTGATCCGATGCTATGTAATCCGATCCAATCCGAAAACAGTTTATTAAATCCGATCCGATCCGATGCTAAAAATCGTAATCCGGTCCGAAAAAGTCCGAATATATGTCATATAAAACTTGCAATATCTGCGACCATGCTTAAAACAAAACCAAAACAAATAAATTGGAGAATAGTGAAAAACCTCATTGACAGTGTTTTATGAATCATAAACTTAACAAAATAAACAAACTAAACAAACACAATATTCCTATATCCTAATTGCTAAATCTAATTATTTAAGAATAATCCATACAACACTAGTGTATTTTTTTGTCAACATTACGTCAAAACACTGTTTATAATCAGTAAAATAATGGGGAGTGGGGGCATTCTTTGAGCGAAACGTAAGTCGATCGAATGGAGTAATAATTCTTGTTTTGTCGTAGCTTCTAAGTTCTAAGCCATTGTGAAGCCATTTGTAAACGGAAAAAGCCGAAATAAAGTTGTAGAATATAGCACTTAATATAGCAATTAAATGTTTGCTTGTAAATAAATGCCAGGAAAAAATAAATCCGATCCGACAAAAACCTACAAAATCCGATCCGGCAGAAAAACAACAAAATCCGATCCAGGCGCGTGAATTTTTGTCCGAATCGGATCGGATTCGCACACCTCTAGTCTACTACTACTTGACTTACTACTTATATATGTCTCGATATGTATGTATGTCTGTATATCTTTATCAGAATATATTAAATGTGAATAAATGTTGGAGAGCTTGGAGTAGACAGACGATACATGGACAATCGTTAAGCCACTTACTAAAAAAATCATTTACCCTGTAGACAAGTGGCGAGTATGACATCATGTATCCAGCCTGGACGTTCTGGGAAGGAGGACCTGCTGTATGGCCAATCTATCCTACCGGGTTAGGGAGGTGGGATCTAATGCGTAAAGAACTAGAAATGTGAGTTATATATAATTATACAATACTATAAGTTCTATGGACGCATGGATGAACAAATCTTACATGTGGTTATATTTTGAAATTATGGCTTCGTTTTATAGAAAAGCCAAGACGTTTCCGTGGAAGAAAAAAGAATCTAAAGCATTTTTCAGAGGGTCGAGGTAGGACATTAATGGGGAACTGTAATAAAAAAAACAAATCATATTTAAATCAAAGACCTTCGTGTGTTGCGTTTAGAAATGCTTAATTTAATGTGCCTATATCACGTTTGTGGATTTTACATATCCATAATATTTGGGTCTTCCTGAGCAAAATCATAATATATCTTGTCAGCCGAAAATTTCATCTTCATGGACTTTTTTGCTGTTAAAGTTATCGGATGTGATGTCAAACTTTGACAGCGAAAAACTCCATGAAGATGAAATTTTCGACTGACAATATATATTATGATTTTGCTCAGGAAGACCCAAATATTACGGATATGTAAAATTCCCAAACGTGAGATAGACACTTTCATAATTTGACTATATCTTGTACTAGAGAAATACAGTACTCGAAATAATTTGGCAAAGTCCGCCGTCAGCAACCAGCATGACTGGTCAGACGTGGATTCAGGCGGTCAGATCTAAAATTTGGATGGTCAACTATGTTTCTTTAATTTGTGCATTAAAAACAAAAATCTTCTTTCCTTTTATAACTTTGTATCAGTACACAAGGCCATGAACGTTCGATCATCACTTCTGCTGCCGCCATTTTGACAGCAACTTCCATCCCAGGGCTTTTGTTTAAAGTTGAAGTCAACCCCCGGTGCGACAACTTGGCCTCAAATGAAATATAATTTTCAAGTTCTTATTTCCTTGTTTAACCAATAAAACTAAGCGGCCTTTTAAAAAACTTTTTAAGGCACCACCTGCAGTTAAAGTCATTTACTGACTTTAGTGAATAAATGATATAAACAACGTTTACAAGGTAAAAGAAAATGAGTTCACTGGTAGAAATAATTTGACCAAAATAATTTGACTGGTCATGTTGACTTGCCGTGACTGATTTCTGGCGATCAAATCATGAAAATGACTGATTTCTGGCGATCAAAGCGTTGGAAATAAGGTTTTCATTCTCGTATTTATTTTATGCTTCTGGACGCCGTCAATTTAGAGGTTGCTCGACGGCTCAAAGAGCTTTCTCTTTAATTTTGTCGTCATTGAGTGCAATTAGGACCAAAAGAGAAACACTCAATGCTCAGCCGTACATCAATTTGCTGAGCCATCGGCATAGAAGAATGCGAAGGTCTAAATTTATACCTGTTTGCAGCTCCATAATTTTATCTGTTGTTTTTTCGTACATAAAATGAATTGTAGCTGTGACTACATTGCAAGTGACTATATATATTATCTTCAGGACTAGTGCTGAAAGAGACCCCCTTGTTTTACTATCGAGGAAAGAACCTGGTTTGGTTGATGCTCAATACACCAAGAATCAAGCATGGAAGTCTGATGCTGTAAGTGGAAGATGGCCATATTCTTTGATCATTTTCTATTAAGTGATATGGCTCGAGAAACGTCCTCAATTATTTATCCTGTTCTTGTTCTAGGACACGCTCCATGCCCCAGCTGCAACAGAAATTCCTTTGCAAGATCACTGTCCGTACAAGTATGTATTTAAGCAATCGTAAAAACGACGAAATCAGACGTTGGGATACTGCTACGGTGAATGTATGCAGCCTACACTATTAATACAGGCTATCCTTATGGTTTTTCTTTAGCAGACGTAACACTTGAGAAGTTGTCTGCCGAAATGCATAGTGCTCATATTTAGTTTTGAAACAGTTCTTTTCAGAACTTGTTCAACTTGGTGTGTGTGTGTATATATATATATATATATATATATATATATATGTATTATGTATGTATGTGTCTGGTTTGTTTTCGCATTCTAGATATTTATTTAACTTCCGTGGTGTGGCTGCAAGTTTTCGCTATAAACATCTGTTCCTTTGTGGTTCTCTCGTGTTTCAAGTCGGCGACGAATGGTTAGAGTTCTTTTACAGTGCTCTGAAACCTTGGGTGCACTATATTCCAGTTAGAACAGATCTGTCTGATGCAAGGTGTGTTCTAATATCTGTTTATTATATGGCTAGGCCTACTAGTCCGCGTGGAAATACAGTCGAACCTCTATTAAACGGCCACCCTCGGGGAATGGCTTTGTGGCCGCTTAATAGAGGTGGCCGCTTAATGGAGGAACGCCAACAATGGGCCTTGGGTGTGGTCAAATGTATTTTTATTCAACTCTAAATCATTGATAACAAGTAGACTTTGAAAAAACCAACTCGCATCCGAATGAAATGAACGAGGATTTTCAACTCATTGGACATGTTCTAAAACTAATAGCAATCAAAATAACAAAGCTACAAAAGGAGCAATTATTGTTTGGTAAATGAAGCCAGAAGTCCGCCATTACTAAGGGACCAACTGAGGATCCATCATCCAGAAAATAAAATAATTTTACTATAAAGATGACCAGAAGACATTTTTCAAATTACTGGGCAAAACGATTCATGACCTTGTTACCGACCACTAATTCTAAATGCGGATTTCCATTCAGTGTTTTTTATCGCGCGATCGACTTTATTCGATCGCTTTCTTTTGAATTGTGAGCCCTCGACCGGATCCGTTCCAATCGAGGGCTCGAATTCAAAAGAAAGCAATCGAACAAAGTCGATCGCGCGATAAAAAGCACTGAATGATAATCCGCCTTCACACTGATCACCTTGACTCGTATCTACGTGTTTGTGTTTTAGGGATTTGATTGAGTTTGCCAGAGCCAACGATGAAATCGTGCATGGAATCGCCGAGAGGTATCACAGGGTTTTTACAATAATTTAGTTTACTTATTTTGTTACATTGAATTTGGTTACAGTGCTTTACTTTATGGTTTTCCGGTCTTTGAACTACAGAAACTTCAACGAATACAAAACACTGCCCCAGGGGGCGGTGGTTACTCACGGGGGGCGGTTACTTTTGAGATTCTACGGTATGAGGTACTCTAGTCAAAATACAAATGTAGTTCATATGAAAGATCTTACTGACTTTAGTTTATTTCCAAAGTTTCAGCATTCATATCAATTTAGTTAAGAAGATATGGCTAGTTGAAGTTGGAGAGTTTGTACAAATTTCAACGCCATATTTGTTTCTCAAATATGACATCACTGAGTGCTTCTACTCGTATTATGCCTAAGAAGCTCCTCTCGTGACTAGGCTCTCGGCAATGGCCTCCGTAGCTCAGTGGTCAGAGCACTGCACTAGCATCGCAGGGTCGCGGGTTCAATTCCAGCCGGAAGGCCTTGAAGTTGTATTTTTCACAACTGATCTCGGTTTGGTTAGAACATGCGTTTAATCGAGTGAAATGCCAAATATTACTTGAGGAACTAAATAGTTTATTTCGACCAATTAGTTTCATTAAAAGAGCACTCATAACAGCTATCGCTATGTGATCGCCATCAAAATAACTCCACTGGCCGATAAAGAAGCACTCAATGACGTCATTTTCAAAACAAATATGCCGTCAAAATCATCACATTTCCCACTATCTTCTTAACTAAATTGATAGGAATGCTGAAACTTTGGAAATAAACTAAAGTCAGTAAGATCTTTCATATGAACTACATTTGTATTTTGGCTTTTTCTGTATAATACTGTTCATTAAATCGTTTTGTAGAGGTGAGAAATTCATCTGGGACCATCTCCGAATGGAGGATGTCCAATGCTATTGGAAAAGATTGCTTAAGAGTTACGCCAAACTGACGAGGTGGAAACCTACCTTGAACAAAGACTTTCAGAAGATCAAGAAAAAGTCAACCTGACGCGGACAACCATCCCCGGATCGAGCGTGAACATGCAATACATATGCTCAGCGGTCACAATTGTCAATTAAGTCTATTAGTTAGGTCTATTTACGAAGAGATCGATAAAGTCGGATTGGATTCATCGTGCATCTTAGTCTTGTCTAGTTAATTTATTTAAAAATACTTTTATTTCACAATTTACGTATAGTCAATTCACTTACTTGATAAATTATTTCATTAAATTATGAAAGAATTAACCGTTTTGTATAATTTACTTACAGTATTATTAATATAATGGTCAGACGTGTATCTTTACAAATTGTTTAGCTCGAACGTGGCCGAGTCAAAGGTATGTCAAAGGCGCTGCAGGCTGACACCATACGACCCATGTCTGACCACGAAGCACAGCTAAGATCTAAGTGTTGATTTTACTGAGGGAGGAAAACCGGAGACCCCGGAGGAAAACCCTCAAAGCACCGAGATTCGAGAACGAGGGAGAACGAGGACGATTCGAGAACGAGGCATACAGCCCCGAGGGCTGTATATCGCATACATCCCGACGTTCGAGGTGTTTATCTGACTTATTACATTCAGGAGGTTTCCAACAAAGTTTTGTCGATTTTGTCCACCTTGGACAAAGATTTTCCTAGTTTTTTCTTCGTTTCTTATCTAATTAGTATTCATAGGGATGTATGCGCCATACATCCCGCGGTACATCAAAGGAAACCGACTCAATGTAATAATAACTAATAACTCTACTCACATGAGTTCCAAGCTCGTGAATCAACACGAGGTTATTCCCAGATGGTCACCCATCCAAGTACTAACTAAAGCCTGGTTTCCATTTGGTCACCACGATCGCAATGGTGTCATAGTGGTCGATGTAATAGAGTGTCCATCTATCTTGTCTTTTGTCTGCTGTATACAAGCAGTCTTTATATTGATTGCAAAGATAGATGGACACTCTATTACATCGTCCACTATGACACCGTGGCGACCAAATGGAAACTAGGCTTTGGTGGTGAGTGGCAGCGCCCTAAATGCAGCACACGCCACCTGTGCTTCCCAATATATACACCGCTGTACTCCAAGCTCTCCCACATTCACCACATCACTCTCTATATTAACACATCCAAGCATTACTGATATATAGTGACTGCCGCATAGGTAGTACATATATCAATCGAACCAGTACATCGTTGCAACCTTCGCTCTCCATCTGAGTCTCGTTAGCTCAATGGATAGAGCGTCTCACCGGCAATCAGAAGGTTACAGGTTCGATTCCTGTCCGTGACTCAATAACTTTTCTAGCTTGACGATCGTCCAATAACTCGCTGGTCTTTTCTACCACTACCCCCCACACCTGCACCCCTAGAGTTTTCCCATCCATGGTCTCCACTGCCCACGATACGATTTTGAACGTTATCTCGATATCAATATTTAAGCGTTTTCAATTCTGAAAACAGATTTGGAATTAGCGAATCTAAACACATAACACACGTACCTATTATATTACGCAAACGTGTATACCCTTCGTAAAAACCTCTTTATGTAGTTCGTCAGACGCTAAACTTTCGTAGATATAACAGTGAAAGTACTACAATTTCAGACATTGCTAGCCTACAACCTATATGATTTGAGTAAACTTATAATTTCCAAATGTAGTTTAAAATGTTTGCACCCATTCCGCAGTATATCGTGACAACTTAGCGCGAAACTACGATATCTTCTAGTTCAGCACCCGTTCTTATAGCCTCGGAAATACTCACAAAGAATGGACACAAGCCAATGAACTTACTTATCTCACATTTCTCTGTAACTCAAATGTCAGCAGACACATGTACGCATTGCGTACCTATTTTTTAAATTGTAGGTCTTGTAAACTTCTTGAACAATTTATTAGATTGGTTGTTTCCCGACCTTTTTACCCAATGGGACCAACAGCCAATCAAAAATTAGCTTCTACTAGCCACGTTGGGTATCAACCGGAAAAGAGCCAATCGCGTTCAAGCAGATTTTGAGCAGATTTTCCCTTCATGAAAACAACAAAGATGGCCGTCGAAACACTAATTGGAGATTGCAGGACGTTTTACTCAACTTTATAGCTGCTTTTACTATTATGTAATGCTTGTCAGAACAAGTAATTGAATCTAGGAACTTTATGGAGACCTTCTTAAGCGTTGTTGGATGAAAGGAAGGATTTTTGAACGAGTAAAGAGTTGACAGAATGACAGGTCGACAATACAGCAACTCGCTATAGCTGTAAGTACAGTTGTCTTTTTGTTTGTTATTAATCCGTAATATCATATGGTTTCTTGTGTATTTTTGGGCTAAAAACACGCGTTTTATTCAAATATCGTGAGCTATCATAGGACTGTTTAATATTTATCTGGTTAAATGTTTTTGTACGACAGCCTTTAAGGCTTAATAGGCTTTAGAAATCTTTCTGGCGTCTGGCTTCCACGCGAAGACTGTACGCTTAACAATATAACTATCTACACAGCAAATGTGGTAAGCTAATGCTCCTCAGACGTTACACGGACTTAATAACTGCAGTATAATTTATAGAAAGTGAGAAAGCTTCACACTGGATAACTTTGCTATACTCCAACATTGCAAATTTTTCAATGTTCACAGATATATTATATGCTGAATTTACGTAATTTGAAACCTTTGCTTAGGCGTCTAAGCAGAGCCTGATTACATGTGAGAGTATGTTGGAGGTGGCGGAGACATTAGATAGATCGTTTTCGATCGTTATAATATATATAAAGCTGTCTTTATGTTTCAGTTCACAGATCAGTGTTGTAAACCTTTATCGAAAATTACAATCGATACAAGACGTTTATGAAAGTACGCTTACTCGCTAAAACCTTTATATTTTTAAGTCTGGTGACAAAAGAACCTATCATTTCTCCAGGGCCTGGAGCTGCCGTCCCATCCGTCCCCGCCTTTATAATCTCGCTCTGTAGAAGTTAATATGAGTAGAAAATACCTTAAAATTCGGTCATTTTTGGATGTCCAAGAAATGGCCATAAACCCGAAATTTGGCCAAAAAACGCACACACAGACTTTAAGAGAGCGTTACGCACACACAAAGTTATGGTTAACACCTTAACTTTTTGACCATTTTTGAAAATACCTTTTCCTATAATCTTCGAAAGTTTTTAAGAAAAATTAATTGTTTACATGTGATTGGAATCTGGACGGTAACCTTCATAAAAGTACGTGTGGATTTTAAGAATTTTTAAAAATTAGCCGAGATATCGGATTTGTAAGGTCAATGAACACAATAAAATTTTCATAACTTCGTTTTTATTTAATTTATCAACGAATGCATACGTACTTTTTTGTAGGAAGTAATTTAGGTTTATTTGACACCAAAAAATATAGCATACTGTCAAAAATGACGAAAATTATAGAGTTTTTGTGTTTGTTGATGACGTCAATGTGTCATCAAATACGTCACCAGACGAAAGAAGTTTGCCAACATATTCCACATATAAAATATCTTGGTTATACCTTGCATTTATTGTCCAGCTCGTGAAGTATATTGGGCACTAAATGACCTGTGCTTAGCAACCGGTTGTTTAGCAACGGAATACGTCCGAACACCCTTAAGAGAGCATTAGCATTACATATGCAAAGTTAAGGTTAAACTTTTTGACGATTTTCGGCCATTTTTGACTTTTCAAAATAAGTGAAAATAGCCCAAATAATGCAGCGCTAGAAATTAATATGAGTAGAAAATACCTTAAAATTCGGTCATTTTTGTAACGCACTTTCTAGAACTTAAAAAGTCTATGTGCGGCACGCACATGTGCGGATGATATATGTGCGGCACGCATATGATGCCGTGATGCGCGGATGTGATGCACGCATATAATATGCGTTATAATATATATAGATTGCAAAATTATATATATGTAATATATATAGATCGTTATAATATATATAAAGCTGTCTTTATGTTTCACAGATCAGTGTTGTAAACCTCTACCGAAAATTGCAATTGATACAAGACGTTTATGAAAGTACGCTTACTTGCTAAAACCTTATTTTTTAAGTCTGGTGACAAAAGGGCCTATTTTTCTCCAGGTCCTGGAGCTGCCGTCCCATCCTTCCCCGCCTTACTTCGGCTCTGCAACTAAGATCGAACCCAGAGTTGCCTGCAGAGGACGCTATGACACAGCATGTAAATGAGGTTGTTCCCTTCTTATGTCTAGTTCTCAAATCTGAAGCATCTTCATTGCGCATAGGCTGTGAAAGCAGCCGCGTACTTTGTGCTCGTACGGTACCTCTCCAAAGGAGTTCCTTTGGGGGGAGGTGCTTGTGTGTAATATCTATATAGCTACTGTACGATAGCTCACGTAACAAGTGTGTGTATAATAGAAATGCTAGAAATTGTGCAGCTTAGGTACTTTTTGCGAAAATGGAGCGGCCGCGGGAATGCGCGATAGTACAAACTTTCAAGATGGCCGCCCGGATAAAGATGGTTTCGGTACTAGAGATAAAGTGGTTTCAGTCCGTACGCGGAAGACCGCATTGTTATAGCAATAAGTTTGCGAATTGTGTCCTTTCGTCCATTTGAAAAGGTTGGGGCGAACATTAGATCGCATCTAGATTAGGCGAAAATATGACGAAAAGCCGTCATTGGTTGTCGTGGACGCCATTTATGCGGCGTCTACCCTGGGAACAAGTTGCGCATTTTCCAAACTTTCCAGTCTGTGTTTACACAAAACAAGCAACAGAACGTTCAGTCAGTCGGCAGAGCTTTCAAATTTTAAAAGCCTGTACATGACAACTCAGTGTTACAGTGTTACAGACAACTCAGCGTTAGGGAGCTGTCATTAGGAAAACTGTAAATTCTTGTTAAAGTTTCGTGACCCAACCAAATTTCCCTGGATGGTTTCATGACAGCTCCCTTACTCAACATTTTCAGAAATTATGTCGTGCCCCTGCAAGCTGCAATTCCTGGCTACGCTGTTAATTTTATCACAATAGCAAAAGATGTTTGAAGAATGCCATTACAATGCAAAAAAATAACACGAATAACTGTCGAATCTACGAGAATCACTGGCGAAAATACGATAAAGGCGTTGACTATTCTAAAATTCCTAAGTTTGTCAAGAAATATAAGTGGTTGCAAGAGAGAAAACGCGCTCGCATCAGCGACGCATAAATCGCAATGACCACTTTGTCAAGACCCGAATAAATATCTTACAGCGTCTTAATTGAAGGACACACTGTAACCTCGATGTTTTTGACAACGGTGACATCCCGCATGATAGTGGAACACGGCAACAAACGACAGCGTCTTGATTCAAGGAGACACTATATAAACCTCAATGTTTTTGACATTCGCATAAAAGACTTGTAAATAGATTTGTTTTACTGTATATTATTTTCTATAGTTTATATTCTTGTACTTATAACTTTCTACTACACAGTAAGAGCGGAGCAGTTGGAGTGACCATGGTTATCGTTGGTTATCTCAGATTCAATGGAATCTGAGACGACCAACTTTGTGGTTATCTCAACTGTTCTGACTTTTACAGTGTATATTATGTTACTATATCTTTGTAATTTTGATAGTTTACACGCCCCTTGTGGAAATCAGCTAACTTAGCGTGTATAAATAAAGTTTTTCCTATCCTATCCTCCTATCCTGACGGTGACATCCCGCATTCCCGTTCGTTAGTTCGATTTGAAATATGACCGCTCGACCGCTAGATAAGTCAGCAAATATTATGAACGTGTAGTTCGATTTGGCAAAAGTGCCGCTTCGCGAGGCTTGCTCGTTTCGAGTAAATGTTGTTCGAATTAATTAGATGTATGGTGTTCAAATGGTCATATTGAATTTTGACATTATAAACGCGCCATATGATTACCGTAGTTTAATATTACAAGGCTATACGATCGCCTTTATACGTGGTTATTATTCTACATTCTATTTATTTGATCCTCCATGCTATAGAAAATTTCTAGCATCATTCTGCTAACCTCGTATCCACTGCTCCTGTGTCAGTCCCGAGGCCTAATGCCATAATTTATTCCAAATTCCAAAACGGTAATTTATTCAAAAAGGGTAAATATTTTATCTTGATTTCTTTTAGCTGTAAAGCACAGTAACCCATAAAAGGAAGATTAGAATGCGTTCTCCTTCGTCGAACGCAATAAATACACTGCATACGACAGTCGGGGCCGTAGGAAGATGTTTCAGGTTTGGGGGGGGCAAGCGCCGAAGGCGTGAGAACTCTGTAGGGGATCTGGGGGCATACTCCCCCGGAACATTTTTGATTTCTAACTCTCTGAAACGCGATTTCCTGCATTTTGGGGTCAGTTTTACAACAAAATATTATGATCATAAGCAACATAATTTTAGTGTACATAATTTTATGTAAGGACATCCTATAGCGAGAACGCCGGGAAGCGCGCAAGCTTTATGTATATTAAAGCATTGGTGATGCCGGTAACATTTGCAATAACTGCGAGGTTCTTTGGCGCTTTCTCATCAGTAGCGTTAACTGTAAAATTAATCTTGGTTGAAGTGCCCCTAACCTCAACATTTTTTATTGTCTTATTTGGAAGAACTTTTAAAATGATAAAGTAACTTCTTTTGAAGATTTTCACTTCTTCGCTTTCTTTTTGAGATATATCAGTTTGTTTGATATGCAAATATCTGGAATTTCGTCACACATGCAATACTAAGTTATCACAGAATGTTATATATCTTTGCGTTCATGAAATAAAAACACTAAAGTGTGAATAACACGTGTGTGCGTTTCTCCCACAACACCAAACTTCTTGATTTTAAAGGATTTCGTTCGAGAATGAAAGAGCTATACACATTTCTCCAATAAGTCATTATGCATGTGTGACGAAATTCCAGACATTTGCATATCAAACAAACTGATATATCTCAAAAAGAAAGCAAAGAAACGAAAATCTTCAAAAGAAGTTACTTTATCATTTTAAAAGTTCTTCCAAACAAGACAATAAAACATTTTGAGGTTATGGGCACTTTAACTTAGCAACTTCAGTCCTTGTGTCTTGCGAATCTTGCCGTGATGAAGAAAGATTGAATCTTCCTCTGCGCCATACGTGTGCTTTCACATCTAATTTTTAGGGGGGCTCAGCCCCCTGCTTCTGGCGATCAGGGGGGCGCTGGCATAATTTTACACGCAGACGTAATCCGTATCAACGAACATCTATTCAACGTCAAAACAGAAATAATTCTGGTAATGATGTGAAATTTAAACTTTTGAAAGAATAAACTAAAAAGAGTTGCGCTTATCTCTAATTTCAAATCTCACCTCGCGTCAACCTCGTTCCCAGGGCATTTTGCCTCCACGGTGGAAGGTCGGCGAAAATGGCCCTGGGATCGGCTGGTCACATGACACCCAGAATTTCTGGGTGTTTAGATATGATAATTTTTGTGGTCTTTGTTCCATTGCCTTTGTTGACCTGAATAATTGAGAAATATTCAATGCTCTTCAGAGTTGTTCATGTCAGCATTCGTCGGCATAAAAGCAGCTAACAAGCTTAATAATCCACCATACATCCATGGTTATCTCTTACAAAAGGTATGAAGAAGTATATATCCAATTTAGCGAAAGCTATCACTTCTAATTTGCTGTAAAATTTGAAGACAGCATTCAGATTTAGATGAATAAATTATACTCGGCTGAATTAATTGAGTTTTATAAAAAGCCAATCGGATTATAGAATGGACCAGTCGATCCCAGGGCCATTTTCGCCGACCTTCCGCCGTGGAGGCAAAATGCCCTGGGTACGAGGTTGACCTCGCATTCATGAGATATTTAGCTTTAGTAAATTATTTGCTATTCATGCTTTAACGCAAACACAGAAAAATGTTTCTGAGCCCCAGACGGGAATCGAACCCGCAACCGTCATGATCTCCGGTTAGTCACGCTCTAGCCATCGAGTTGTAGTGATAGCTCAATTGGTTAGAGCATCTAAACTGCGATCACGAAGGTTGGGTTCGAGCTCAGCGCAACTTCCGCGCGCACTCAGCGCAAAAGACGCCTGGGTCGTGCAACGTATCAGTACCCAGACTCCTATCCCCTTAAAGCTGCATTATTTGTTTCCGATAAAGTAAGTTATTCTGTTTTTCTTCTTTTTTGCATATAAAATTCAGATTCCAATATGCTTGTCGAAAACAAAAAATGGCCATGAACTGGCAGGAAACAAATATCTTTGTTTTACAGACTCGAGGGGTCTGGAAACTAATACGTTACTATGGCAACACTATTTTAAAGTTGCAATGAAAAATTCAGTTGTAAAATAACTCTTTTGTTTGAAAGAACTCTTGAAACTATAAAGACTAACCATTTACAACTTTTTCATATCTCACTTCACTCTTGAGATATTAAGATTTGTTAAACATAAATTTTAATAATAGATTTGTTTAATACATCACAATGCATGACTTCAAAAATTCTGCATATCTTTACCATTATCACATGAAATCGTTTGATGATTTGCATATTTAATGTCATTGGATACATCCACGCACTGCATTTTAAGTGATTCATTACATAATCTCAAGGATATATAAGCATTTTCAATTAGTTATTATGCAGTGTGATGTTATACAGGGTGTATAAAAAAAAGCGCAACCTCGGAATTTCCCAAGAAATCCACTTTGTCTTTATTAGCACAAACGATTTTAGGCCTCTGGGAATTTAAAATAGCTTCTAATCGTATTCCAAGGGCATAACTGTCGAATTGCTAATAAATAAACAACTTTTCATTAAATAAATGCATAAATTTCGATTCAATTCTGCTTTACGTGCTCGAGTTTGTAGTAATTAGACAGTTATGCCCCTGGAATACGATTACAAGCTATTTTAAATTTCCAGGGGCGAAAATCTTTTTTGTTTAAGAACACAGTGGATTTCTTGGGAAATTCCGAGGTTGCGCTTTTTTTGATACACCCTGTGTATAAGTATGATCATTTACATATTAAACAGATATAAAAAAGTTGCAAATGGTTAGTCTTTATAGTTTCAATAGTTCTTTCAAACAAGAGTTATTTTAAAAACTGAATCATAAACTGAATCATCGCATAAGCACTTTAATGTAATATTGTTCAGTGTCAGGAGATGCATTCACATGCAAAGTTTCAAGTGATTTCGTAAAATAATCCCAAATATACACATGATTTTCTAATAAGTCAAAACGCGTAGTCACCAACATGTCACAGGTTATTCATTTACATATCAAACAAACCTAAATATCTAATGAACGGAGGTGAAATTGAAGATAAGCGCCATTCTTTATCCTTTCAAACGTTCTTTCAAATGAAGCAAATTTAATTTTCACTTCACATGGGACGCAGCGGTCAAAATAACGGATGGTCAGTCACGGCAGGTCAGCATGACCGGTCAAATTATTTTGGTCAAATTATTTCTACCAGTGAACTCGATTTCTTTTACCTTGTAAACGTTGCTTATATAATTTATTCACTAAAGTAAGTAAATGGCTTTAAAGGTCAACTATACCTTTTGAGGTTATTCTATTTTTCGTTAGAATTAGAAAAGTTCATTTCAAAACCGAAGAAATAATTGAAATTGGTTACTTCTACTTTTATGATCTGTTAAAGATCGAGTTTTCAGCCCTTTTGCTAAACTTAGTTGAACAACGACCGCGTCGGAAGAAAGCCTGGTACTACCGGTAAGTGATGTCATAATGATGTCATACGGCGAGAAAATACTGTATATTTTGGTTTTATTTTAGTGAAGTTTGGAATACTGTTTACTCTTGGGTGAGTGATAAGTGACAAACCAAATATCAAGCACTGGAATATTATTTTGTTCAATAAACCTATTACCAGTATGACACTATGACGTCATACCGGTGCCATTCTTCTCATAACACGGTCGTGCAACAAGAGATTCGAAGAAATACTCCTCAATAAATCCTGCGCTATATCATGAAATTCATTTTTATCTTCACTTTTACAAAGTTAGATGATATCTCTTTCGGAGGAAAATAGAACCTCAAAAGGTATAGTTGACCTTTAACAGGTGGTGCCTTAAAAAGGTTTTAAAAGGTCGCTTAGTTTTATTCGTTAAACAAGGAAATAAGAACTTGAAAATTATATTTCATTTGAGGCCAAGTTGTCGCACTGGGGGTTAACTTCAACTTTAAACAAAAGCCCTGGGATAGAAGTTGCTGTCAAAATGGCAGCAGCAGAACGTTCATGGCCTTGTGCACTGATACACAAGGAAAGAAGATTTTTGTTTTTAATGCACAAATTAAAGAAAATATATCATCCAGAAAATAGACCATCCCAATTTTAGATCTGACCGCCTGAATTCACGTCTGACCAGTCATGCTGAGCCCCGACTTTGCCAACATTATTTCTAGCGCTGCCAACGTTAACGCAAACAGTTCGTTGGCCATGAATGGTTTCGCAAAAACCTTTCAAGACGGGGTCAACACTTCGTTCTGAAACACACTTCCACTACTTCTCAAAAGCTTCAAGTCTAGAAGCATTTGTTTTTCAGTTCTCTCCGCGTCCACTCGCGAAGATGGAGGATTCCATTTTGTTTTTTTTGCTACGTTTTTGGACGGTTCGGGGAAACCGATGAAACTGGAAACAAACGTTATTTCCAAGAATCCACGTCTTGTCTCGCGAACGTTCCTAGAATTTTTAATAAAGTTGAAGTTCCATGAAACGACGATGCACTTTCGCAACTTGGGAATAACCGAAGTTCCAAGAATGTCTCGAGATAAAGAAGTGGACACATGCAAGAGTTCCTAGAATGTGCCCAGATTCCGAGGCTGTTGATCGGTCTAGTTGCTCGATGTTGTCAGTCACATGTCTGTAAGCCAGGGATGTTCAAGGCATTGCGCGGCCGTTGCTCTGTTCTCTTGCACGAAGTCGAGCATGGGAAGAAGAAACGAGGCCAATGATTCGGCGTCTTCTTCACTCCATTCGTACTTTTCAACTAGGACACTTTCCAATGGCCTACAATGAAATTAGTTTAAGCATTGCCTCCTCGCAGGCACAATTAAATAATTAATTAATTAATTAAAAAATTAATTAATTAATTAATTAATTAATTTCATAATTAATTTATTTATTTTATAATTATTTAATTTATTTTAATTATTTTTTAGTTATTTTAATTTAATTTATTTTATATTTATTTTATAATTAATTTTATTTATTTAAAAATTAATTAACTTATTAATTAAAATTAATTAATTAATTTTCTTTGCCACTTGAAGTAAGAATTTGAAATAAATTACTATGAAGCCGGAATTAGCGCGTGGCGGCCTATTGGAGGGACCGGTGGTCACATAATATCAAGTCATATGTATCGTCTGTCTACTCCAAGCTCTCCCACATTCACCACATCACTCTCTATATTAACACATCCAAGCATTACTGATATATAGTGACTGCCGCATAGGCAGTACATATATCAATTGAACCAACACATCATTGTAACCTTCGCTCTCCATCTGAGTCTCGGTAGCTCAATGGTTAGAGCGTCTCACCGGCAATCAGAAGGTTACAAATTCATAACTCACCAAGGCTTCAAATGCGTAATCCGTTTGAGCATCCCTGAAAGTATATAACAACACACAGTATGAGAGAAATGGAAAATTGTCTTTGTTATATCGAACAAGTTTTAATCTTCTTCCGGCATTACCACCACTATATTTACAGAATTCGTGACTAGGCTCTCGGCAACGGCTTCCGTAGCTCAGTGGTCAGAGCACTGCACTAGCATCGCAGGTTCAATTCCAGCAGGAAGGCCTTGATGTTGCATTTTTCGCAACTGGTCCCCGGTTTGGTCTTAAAATGTATATATTTCAACACTCGAAATTTTCCTTCACCATAAATCCTTAGAACATGTAGTTTAATCGAGTGAAATGCGAAATATTACTCTTTTAACAAGTTAGTTCGTTTCGCATTCGGACAACCACAATCTGAGGGGGCCGTTTACGATGTGAGATTTTGTAGGCGAATGCGGTACATTCGCCCTGGTACAGGGTATTATAAAATAACATGTGTTCTACGCAGACTCTGATTGGTCAATACCCGTGTTTGGATCAATCCATCCAAACACGTAAATTTCCCGCCAAACATTTCCTTAAGTTTTGCTGCTCGTTCTCTTGTTGGGAAGTTGCTCGACTTTCGAAAAGCTAAAAAACACTCGCCTAGCGGCTCGTGTTATTTACGCTTTTCTCCGGTCTCACAACTTCCCGCGTGTGATCGTATCACAGTATCCAAACACGGAAACCATTAGGTATTTCTTTATTCTAATAGCAAAACTAATCTAGATAAAAACCCGGCATTACAATAGTCGACCTAAACTATTACTAAGTATACATATTGTCAAACTGATATTACTAATAAGTCTTGAAATATAACTAATACGTCTTACCTTTTCGATTGAACAGTTCGTTCGAGTACTTCCCTGATAAAGCGACATGCTTTGGAATTTTTCCCAAAAGTTCGATGACGTGTGCGATATGATCTAGATAAAAGTAGTAGGCGTGGTACTTAAAGTGGCACTACGATGAACATTCACACCCCCCGTCTTTTAGATTTTCTTTAGCATGGAATAGTATTTCAGGGTCGAAAGTGATCATGCTGTAGTGAATGTGGGAGAGCTTGGAGTAGACAGACGATACATGGGCGATCGTCAACCTCATATCCTCAGAAAAATGATTCTGAGTCCCCGGACAGGAATCGAACCTGGATCAATCATTGAGACTATAGAGAATTGTCTCGGTAGCAACATAACAACCACAGAGTAATTTTACATGAAGTAATCGTGTCCATCTTTACCTTCGTCTCTTGAGTAATGGTCGCCGGAATGAGGCTCAAACAAGTAGTCGCCTGTCAATAACTCAAATGCCTACAAAATGAAGATGTATGGGAAGGTGTTCGCCTGAAGTTTTCGTTTAGTTTATGTGGGAAATTAGATATTAGTTGATATACTTTAATCTTTTAGTTTTAATCCTATAAACATTTATATGTGTGATAATATGTATTGGTGTTGATGACATGAACCATATGCTTAATTAGCTTAGTTATTTTAAAGACTTATATGACACTTATTGGGAAATAATTAGAATTCCACTGTTATAGTTTATCTACAGAGAGAACCACAGAGAGAGCGACTGACGAGAGCGGATTAAATCTTTACTATTTTATAACGTGAATAAAGCGAAATCTATTGTGTTGGCAGCAGTGCGCGCGAGGCGGTATTCCCAACATAAGTGGCACCTCCGACGGGATCGGCGAGAGAAATAACTACAAACTTAGTAATCATGGAGGACCTCGAATCAGAAATCACGGCAAAGCTACAAATGATGATGTTTACAAATAACAAGACCAACGGAATAGTAGAAAAGTCAAACACGGAAGCCATCGCACGACATCGCGATACCTTAAGAGCATTGGCGAAGGATGTCGACGCGCTGAAAGTGAGAATTGAACAAGCAAAATTCACTGAAGGAAAAAAGTGCGAAGACGTGGCCGAATGGAGTCTAAAGGTCGAAGAACAAGTTGGCAAAGTGGATGTCGAAATATCCCTTCTGGAAAGATGGCTGGAAGATGTACGTTTAAAAGTCGATAATCAAAAGAGGAAAGACGACGAAGCCAACAAAACACACGCTCGGGAAGATCAACTGAAATTCGAACGCGAACAGTTGGAAGTCAAGCTTGAATTTGAACGAAAGCTCGAAGAGACAAGAAAGAGTGAGACGGGCGCCACCAAAGCCCCCCACGGCGCAAATACCAAACTACCCAAGTTGGAGTTCACCAAATTCGGAGGAAACTACACAGAATGGTTGCCCTTTTGGAATAAATTCCAGGTGGAAATTGACAAATCAAACCTTGCTCAGGTCTCAAAGTTCGCTTACCTAAAGGAACTCGTCACACCGAAGGTTCGAGCAGAAATCGATGGATTACCCTTCACGAACGAGGGGTATGAGAGGGCAAAGAACATTTTGTCTACCGAGTACGGAAGACCAAGTGAAATCGTGAACGCCTACATTCAAAATATTATGGGGTTGCCAGTCATCACAGGATCACAACCAGCAAAAATCCACGAATTCTACAAGCAACTGTCATACAATGTACAATCGTTGGAGACACTTGGTAAATTAAAAGATGTGGCAGGAAATGTGAGAAGCGTTCTTGATAAACTGAAAGGGATAAAACCAGACCTGGTGCGAGGACACCCAGACTGGCAGGATTGGGACTTTCCTCAGTTGGTACAGGCACTCAAGATATGGAAAGAAGTTAACCCGGTCGAGACCAAGGAGAACGGCTCAGAGAGGCCACCTTTCAAACGCGAAAGAAATTTCCAAGCCAATGACCAAATGGACACGGCGAAAAGTTGTGTGTATTGCGATGCAAGAAGTCACAAATCCATCAACTGCGACAACATCGTGACACCGGCGGACCGCAAGAAACAGTTAAGTATTAAACGTCTGTGCTTCAACTGTACAGGAAGCAAACATCGCGCCGCAGAATGCCGAAGTCGTGCGGTGTGCCAAAATTGCCAACGGAAACACCATTCGTCAATTTGTGACAAGCCCTCTGGTAATCAACCAAGTGAAAAAATGATGACAGCCACGGGTGTGAAAAATGGAACTGTTTGTCACCCTGTCGTTGTGGTTAAAGTTAACGGGATCAAATGCCGGGCACTGCTCGATACCGGAGCAGGAAGTTCGTATGTTTCAGCAGCGTTGATGGACCGACTTCACATGCGCCCACAGCGATCAGAGATTCGTCGAATTGAAATGATGATTGGGGAAGTCACGAAGCGTGTTGAGCTGTACAACCTAAACGTGAGCAGTGTGACAGATGAATTTACTTTCGAAACTGAAGCGACAAAGGTCGACCGGAAGGAATTGCTGACAGTGGAAAACCCGAGATATCAAGAAATCATCAACAAGTACCCCCATTTAAAAGGTGTACACATGGACGACCATGATAACAAGGAAAGACTTCCGATTCATCTTATCCTCGGTACCAGCGACTACGCGAGAATCAAGATTGACATGGCCCCAAGAGTCGGACTTCCTGGAGAGCCTGTCGCAGAGAAGACAAGATTCGGGTGGTCCTTGATGTCACCAGGTGCAGAGACGGACCTAAGCAGCATGTTCCTAGCTCAGACTTCCACTGCAGACTACGAGCACTTGTGCCGACTCGACGTGTTGGGCCTAGAAGACCGCCCACCTGGTGATCAAGGTACGGTTCACGCTGAGTTCAAAGAGCAACTCAAGAGAAGCAAGGAAGGATGGTATGAAACCGGACTTCCGTGGAAGGGAAACCACCCTGTCTTACACAACAACAAGACCGGAAGCCTGAAAAGACTCAGCAACACGGTGCGTAAACTGGAGAGAATTGGTCTGTTGGAGCAGTACCATACAGTAATTAAGGATCAACTTGAAAGTGGCGTGGTCGAGCTAGCTGAAAACGATGCAAGCGGCCAAGAGTTCTATATACCACACAAGGCAGTCGTACGAGAAGCAGCAGAGAGTACCAAACTCAGGATCGTTTACGACGCCTCCGCCAGGGCCCACGACAAGGCACCCTCGCTGAATGAGTGTCTCGATCCTGGTCCAACCCTGCAAAATCAACTATGGAAGGTACTGGTACGTGGGAGATTCCACCCAATAGCCATCGCTGGAGATATAAGACAAGCGTTCTTGCAGGTCAGAGTTCGGAAGGAGGATCGTGACGCCTTGCGATTCCATTGGTTCGAAGATACCACGACAAGACGAGTCCAGACCTTTCGGTTCACCAGAGCGCTGTTCGGGTTGACCTCATCTCCATTTCTCCTGGGGGGAGTAATCAAGGAACACCTAGACACCTGTCGGAATGCTGAACCCAAATGTGTAGATGAAATAGAGCGAAGCCTCTATGTCGACGACCTGGTGAGCGGAGGACAGACCGTCCAAGAAGCACGGCAATTGAAAATTACTGCAATTGACATATTCTCAAGAGCGGGATTCACCTTACACAAGTGGCATTCAAATGCCACGGAATTACAAGTGACGGAGGATTCTCCTGCGGCGGACAATGGAGCCAAAACTTTCGCAAAACAGCAATTGGGCCATCCACCTGGTAAAGAATGTAGTATCCTTGGACTTTCGTGGGACAAGGAAGAAGATACTCTCGGAATCAACTTCCCGAGCGAAAGATTCCCAGCGACAAAGAGAGGAGTGCTCGGAAAAGTGGCGCGGATTTATGACCCCCTTGGACTGGCGTCACCACTCACACTGCAAGGCAAGTTTTTGTACCGCGAAGCCTGTGATGCCCATATCGCCTGGGATGCTCCACTACCGCATGATCTGGCAGAACGATGGATGAAGTGGCAGAACGGATTACCAAAGCGAGTGACAGCGCCCCGAAGCCTCGCGAACTTTCCAGAAACCATACAACGGATCGATCTTCACACATTTGGAGATGCGAGCGGTAAGGGTGTTGCAGCGGCAGTATACGCTGTGGTGAAGCAGAAGTCCGGAACGACCAAGGGGCTAGTAGCAGCCAAAGCTAGACTCGCCAAGCAAGGACTCACCATACCTCGCCTAGAGCTTGTGTCCGGTCATATGGCGGCCAACTTGGTGAGTAACGTAAAGGAAGCGCTGATAGGATTTCCTGTGAATCAAGTGGTGCATGGCTGGCTAGACAGCAGCGTCGCCCTTCATTGGATCCGGGGGAACGGAGAGTATAAACAATCTGTCCACAATCGTGTACAGAAGATACAAGAAAAATCGTTCATCAGGTGGAGGCATGTCGGGACCCACGAAAACCCAGCTGATCTTGGTAGCCGAGGAGGAGATGTAAGAGGAGATAGCACCGAATCTTGGTGGCATGGGCCTAAGTGGTTAGAGCAACCAGCGGAGTGGCCACCAGACATTGTCACCAGCGGAACGAAGGAATCACAAGAAGAAGCGAAGGTGACCAAACAATTATTCGCAATGGCCGGGGAGAGGAAATCTGATGACTTCGACCGACTCCTCGAAAACCACCACCTTTGGACCACATTGAGAATTGGCGCGTGGATCTGTCGATTTATGGGGAACGCCAGGGTAACGAAAGGGCAGAGAATCACCGGTCCACTCACCACTGACGAAATTAACCAACAGAAACAGATCTGGTCAAAGAGAGTGCAAAATTCAGCAACAAGCTCATCCAGTGTTGAGGAAGACCGAGAGAAACTAAACCTGCAACAGAACGAGAATGGAGAATTGGAGCGCCGTGGGCGGATACAGGGGGATTACCCCATCTATCTCCCAGACTCGTCACTGTACTCTGAGAAGCTAGTGCACTATGCACATGAAATCACCTTACACGGGGGAGTGGCATTGACGATGGCCAAAGTGAGAGAGGATTATTGGATTCCAAGGCTACGTCGGCTGGCTAAACGCATCATCAAACGATGTCCTGGTTGTAAGCGGTTTCAAGCCAAAGCATTTGCAAATCCCCCGCCTGGAAACCTCCCGCGAGACCGAACCGAAGGTACCACTCCCTTCCAAGTCGTCGGGGTAGATTACGCAGGACCAATCCGATACCGGGCAAAACAAAGGAAAGAGAAGAAGGCATATATCGTCCTATATGCCTGCAGTCTCACCCGAGGACTGTACCTGGAGCTGACGAACACCTTGGAGACGGATGAGTTTCTAAGAAGCTTAAAGCGACTGATTGCGAGACGTGGCCGCCCAAAGAAGATTTATTCAGATAACGGGAAAACCTTCATAGGAGCAGCAAGGTGGCTCAAAGGGGTAATGAGAGATGAAAGAGTCAACGATTTTCTGGCAGAAAATAACATCGTCTGGCAATTCAATCTAAGTCGAGCGCCATGGTGGGGTGGGCAGTTCGAGAGAATGGTTGGACTCGTGAAGCGAGCACTCCATAAATCCATTGGAAACGGCTTCCTCACCTGGAACGAGCTGGAAGAAGTGCTGCTCGACATAGAAGTTGCTCTTAACAACCGACCTCTGAACTACGTCGAGGACGATCTACAAATGCCAGTACTCACACCGAATGCGTTACTATTTGGGCGACCAAATATGTTACCGGAGGAAAATCCTCAAGAGATCAAATCCCAAGATCTTCGTAAAAGAGCAAAATACCTGAAAAGATGTAAGGATGTACTGTGGACGCGATGGACCTCCGAATATCTGAAGGCCCTCCGAGAGAAACACAACCTCAAGCACAAGGTATCACAACACAACCCTGCTGTAGGAGATGTTGTTATTGTCAAGTCGGATGAAAGAAATCGGGGAAAGTGGAAACTTGGAATCGTAGAGAGGTTAATTCCGGGGCGTGATCAAGTTGTGAGAGCCGTAAGATTACGAGCTGGAAAATCTTATCTGGAGAGACCACCTCAGCAACTGTACCCCCTGGAACTTTCCTGTGATAGATCAACAACTGCAGAGGTACAGAAAACCCTGAACGTCAAGGCTCCCAAGTTCAGGCCAAGGCGAGCAGCAGCTGAAGCAGCAAAGAAACGCATTCGAGAAAATGCAGAGGGAGAACTCTGAACTACATGAGACAATAAATTTTCTTAATCTTTAACTTTAGTAATAACCTTTCAACCATTAACAATTAGTCTCTAATCGGGACAAATCACATATACAAATTTGAAATACTTGCTTCATCGTGAGACAAGTAGGGGGAGTGTGTGGGAAATTAGATATTAGTTGATATACTTTAATCTTTTAGTTTTAATCCTATAAACATTTATATGTGTGATAATATGTATTGGTGTTGATGACATGAACCATATGCTTAATTAGCTTAGTTATTTTAAAGACTTATATGACACTTATTGGGAAATAATTAGAATTCCACTGTTATAGTTTATCTACAGAGAGAACCACAGAGAGAGCGACTGACGAGAGCGGATTAAATCTTTACTATTTTATAACGTGAATAAAGCGAAATCTATTGTGTTGGCAGCAGTGCGCGCGAGGCGGTATTCCCAACATTTAGTTTATTAATCACTTTTTTTAGGAATAAGCCCAATTGATAGGGGTTCTGATTTAAGGTCGCATAGAAAACTCACCACACAAAGTCACCCCACAAAACTCACCATACAAAAAATCACCCCACAAAAAACTCACCATACAAGAAACTCACCATACAAAAAATCACCATAAAAATCACCCCACAAAAAACTCACCATCCAAAAAAGTCACCATACAAAAAACTCATACAAAAAATCACCTTACAAAAAATCACCATGCAAAAAATCACCATACAAAAACTCACCATACCAAAAAACTCACCATACAAAAAACTCACCATACCAAAAAATCACCATACAAAAAATCACCATACAAAAAAATCACCCCACAGAAGAGTCACCATGCAAAAAAACTCACCATACAAAAGACTTAGTATACATAAAACTCACCATGCAAGCAGTGCTCCATATATCTGCAGCAGTACCATAACTTGCTCCCGCTAGTACTTCAATGCTTCTATACTGACGGGTTTGGATATCATCAGTAAAATGATGATCCTATAATAATTCAGACATAATTCAGATATTTCTAAATTGATCGACTGCCCCAACCGGGAATCGAATCCAAGATCTCGCAATCTCTTTCCGGGAGACATCGCATCTTCACACAGAGCTGAGTCTCTCTCTCTTCGAATGACTTGTTTCTGTAGCTCAGCATATTCACAGCTCTCGTGCCTATCCCATGTTTGGTCCGGTTTTTATACAGTGTATTTATAATCTTTGATACTTTCTGTTACAATTGGCTTAATATTACCATAGCTAAAGTTTCATCTTGATTGCTCTTCCCCCTGCTAAAGATACCATCATTGTGATCATCATGATATTATAACATACATCTTGTTACTAAGCCAGTTATGTCGACTGCGCATCAAAATGACGTGTTCTGCGTCGGGATAAAACATATTTCAATTCATAACATCAGGCTAAAACCACAATAGACATTTGCATTTCTATTTACACTTGCAAATTCGTTATACTGCATTCCCCAGCCTGATGTTATGAATTGAAATAAGTTTTATCCCGACGCAGAACGCGTCATTTTGAACCTTATTTCCGGTTCGCGTAATGAATAATTGTGTGTTAAATACCGTTTTGGGCTTGTCTTTTGTTCATAGCGATCAACAGACCTTCACCGAACTATCGACCGTCTTTTCCTTTCTGCAATTTATCTCTACTATTTCGCCCTCAGAGGAAATATCTGTAAGTAGTTAGTTATGCTTTATATATTTAGTCCAGTATAGTATCTTAGTTAGCTTCATTATAATTTGCTTTGTAGTCGAACCATATGATGATTAGTATGTGTTTGAATAAGTTTATCTTGGGCGAAGAACATGAGATGAAGAATGTTTGAATCTAAACCATCTTACCACCCAACATGCGTTCCCCAAATCAGCGATCTTCACTCGAACTTCGTCGTCATTTTGTGGAGCTGAAATTAAAAAAACGACAAGCTTGGAGGAACCTCTGAATAATTTTGCCTGGGTTGGTTTTTGGACATACTTACTTGGCGAGTGTTCTTCCATGTCTTCGGGTCTATCGTCATTCTGTTCATTCATTTCCAGTTTTTCAACAATCTCCGCAGCTTTATCTGCAACCAGTTCAGATGTTTCCTCACAACTGGAAACAAACAATATGTACATAATCAACAATTGCAACTGTCTTTTAGCCATGATGACGACGCCGCCGACAAAATCATCATTAACAACAACAACAACAACAACAACACAACAACAACAACAACAACAACAACAATATCATCATCATCATCATCATCATCATCATCATCATCATCATCATCATCATCATCATCATCATCATCATCATCATCATCATCATCAACCAACATCAACCAACAACAACCAACAACAACCAACAACAACCAACAACAACAACCAACAACAACCAACAACAACAACAACAACAACAACAACATGATCAACATCAACAACATCATCAATAACAACATCATCATCATCATCATCATTAACGACAACATCATCATCATCATCATCATCATCATCATCATCATCATCATCATCATCATCATCATCATCATCATCATCATCATCATCATCATCATCATCATCAATCGAACCATAAACAGCTGACCATATTCACCATTACTAACCAAACATCTTTTTCTTTCGCTGGACTCGAATCCATCTCCTGAACGTCGTCACCTTCCAGCTTATCCTCCTCCGCACAATTCACTGTCTCTTCCGCGTCGACCCACTGCATCCGTTCCTCATCATCACCCAGCTTCTTCTCCACAGAGTTTGGTACCACCGCGTCACCATCACCTGTTGCCAGTTTCTCGCCAGTCTCGTTAGCCGTCGTTTCGTTGTCTTGAAGATCCTTCTCATCGCACTCCACTTCGCCATTCATACTAACGAAACTCTCATTACTATTACTATCAACTGTCTTATCTATTGTGGTCGACACGTACACACACACAGATTCTTCGTCGGTGACCACCTCAGCCATCTCCTCTTCTTTCTCCTCCTCATCTTCCTTCCCTTGCGTCGGCTCCTTGGAGTCACCGTTACAACTCGATTGTTCCGAGGTGTGTGTCTTGTCCACCTCGTTCAACGCCCTGTCGCGTTCTTCCTGTTCAAGGCGGTATCTCTCTTGTTGTTTCTTCATTCTTTTTTTCAACTTTTTCTTCTTGTTTTTCGATAACTTTTCCACGCACCTTTGTTGTTGCTTACCAAAAACAAACAAACAATTGAACGAAATTATTATAGACGAGTTTTCAGTGGCAGTTTTATAGTCGGTTAAAGTGACTCGCGTCATCTCTGCGAGGCAGGGATGACAAGTTAAAATAATGACATATTGAAAACAAAATATTTTTGTCTGCATAGATAAGGATCGGAATGAAATGATTTTAAAGTTAGTGTCACAATAGGTTACAGCGAATTGTTCATTAGGAAGCTGTCATTAATTCCACCGGGGAGAGGGGCAGAAGGAAAAGTGCTGGGCCATGAAACTATAAATCAAAAGTTAGTGGGGCTACGAAAATATTTGGAAAACCTTTGATGCGCCATGAAATATTTTTGATTAGTATCAAAAGTAATCGAAGAAAACAAATATTTATAACATAGGAATTGATATAAGAAATAAAAAATAAAGATATAAGAAATAAAGTCCAAGAAATATCCATATCACACCCCCAGAAATTATGTACATAGAGTAGAGTTCAGGAATGCGAAAACCCGGCTGAAAACAAAGTTGATTGTTTTCCTTGCTCTATATGGTTCCAGCACTCCTGCGTTGTCGGTATGAATGAAAATTTAAGATGTGTTGGGCCACGAAACCATCCAGGGAAATTTGGTAACTTTAACAAGAATTTTCAGTTTTCCTTCTGCCCCTCTCCCGGGTGGAATTAATGACAGCTCACTTAGACAAAGGATGCCTGGCGAGGATTGAGTCACAATTAATTACCAAGTCGGAACGGTATTGTCGCTTAGGTTGTTGACGAGATGGGATAATTTTGTTGCGAATGACACATGTTGAATGCTTGATTCTATCACTCAGCTTTGGGTTGTTCTACCACATAGCGAGAACTAATAATAATAGAACTAATAATAACTCTAGGTTGATCAGGCTACCGTGTTGAAATATAATTAAATAAAAAAATAATAACAAAAAGCCCGCTAGGCGTTAACTCGGGCTACTTGCGTGTGCGATTGTAAGCATTGTGAGGTGGAGGCTCTTTCAGATACGGTAGAGCACCTAGTCACCAGGACTTTGGTGATTGTTTATATAACATATATGCTTCGTTCTTTAAAAACCCCGCTTTAAATGTCTGTTTCGATTCAGAAAAGCAGGGTTGTTAAAAGCAGGGTTATTACTGAATCGAAACAGAAATTTAAAGCGTGGTTTTTAAAGAACGAAGCATATACCGTAAACTGCGGAATATAAGCCCTCCCGTTTATAAGCCCCCCCGTTTATAAGCCCATCTATCTACAAACAGAAATTATATTCTGGTTATAAGCCCCCCCCGAATATACGCCCCCTCTAAAAATCAACGTTTATCCACCCCTACACACGTAAAAATCTCACAAGTTGTTACAGCATTGTTGCCTGAACAATGCTGTAACAACTTGTTAACATACGTGAACAACATTGTTGAATGAACATTGTTCATCATTGTTTCAACATGTTGTTACAGCTTGTTGAAACAACAATGGTTGTTCAAGCATGTTGGAACAAGCGAGAAACGTATTGTTACAACAACCATGTTCACCACTGTTGCAACAATGTTGTTCATTGTTGTTATTTCATCATGCTGTAACAACATGTTGCATCATGCATGAACAACATTGTCGAATCAACAAGTTGTTTTTCGGTGTTCCAACAGACGTGAACAAGTTGTTGACAACTTGTTCACAGGGTGCAGCACAACATTGTTCACGTCTGTCGAAAACAACTTGTTCACGTCTGTTAACAACTTGCAACAACTTGTGCGTTTTTACGCGTGTACCCCATCTCTCTTACTAGTAATTGCTTTGGAGGTGTAACAGTTTACTCAGTATATCAGACTGATGTTAAAACTGTTTAATAATATTTGTCAAGATGAATTCCAAGTAGGACGTCCGTTTTGTTGAGTTATTAGTTACATTCGGGTTGTTACCTTTGTTTTGTTTAGAAAACTGGTATGTGTTTTTGTTGATTTATTGTGAAAGTTAGGTGCTTGATTAATTAAAGACCAGTAAATAAAAAACGTATATTGATAATGCCGTATGTTAGTCTCAATTTATTTCACTAGCAGTTCGATCATTCCCAAACGTTTTTTTTATTCCGCTTATAAGCCCCCGAATATAAGCCCCCCGAATATAAGCCCCCGAATATAAGCCCCCCGTTTATAAGCCCACCCAAAACCCCTTACGAAATTGTATAAGCCCAGGGCTTATATTCCGCAGTTTACGGTATATTATATAAACAATCACCAAAGTCCTGGTGACTAGGTCTGAAATAACCTCCTATCGGGATGATGCGATAATTGCAATTTGTCGACCCGAAAAATAATACAGAAACGCTGCCGAATTGAAACCTAGACTCGGCTACCACAGGTAACCCGAATAACTAGCGAGAAATAATAATTATTATAATTATAATAAATTCACATGGTCTCCACAAATGTCATGCTATATGATATCACCATGGAAACCTTGAAATATTTGAAAGACTTACTTCCGTTATGTGTTCAGGAGCTGTTGAAACTGTCAATATTAAAATGGTTTAAGGATAAGAACATGAGAAGAAATAGAGGATAGAACAGACGTAGACATACGTGGCGAGGGGGGAGGGAAGAAGATGTCTGTTTTACTTTGGGTAATTGTTTTGTTTTCTTTTGTATAAGGTTAATAACGTTTGGAAAGATGGTTTGGGATGAAACAGGTACAGGTAAGGGATAATTACAACTGATGTTTGATAGGTGAGAAAAATAATTTTACTATTGGACTGGTGGTGGGGCATGTTATCATGTAGATATAATAATGGGAAAGTGGATTGGTAGGTTAGTAGATGATTGACAGGTGGTTGGTTAATAGGTGGGTAGGTAGGTTGGTGGATGGTTAATGTGTGTAAGTAGGTAAGTGATTTGAAGTGAAATGTACCATTACCAATATGTACCCACCTAGCTATTAACCACCCACCACGTCACCCACCTATTAACCAACCTACCAAGTACCACCTATTAACCATCCACCAACCTACCTACAGTATTAATCATCCACCAACCTACCTACTCACCTATTGACCATCCACCAACTTACCTACTCACCTATTAACCATCCACCAACCTACCTACAGTATTAACCATCCTACCTACACACCTATTGACCATCCACCCTACTCACCTATTAACCATCCACCAACCTACCTACTCACCTATTAACCATCCACCAACCTACCTACAGTATTAACCATCCACCAACCTACACACCCATTGACCATCCACCAACCTACCTGCAGTATTAATCATCCACCAACCTACCTACACACCTATTGACCATCCATCAACCTACCACTCACCTATTAACCATCCTACCTACCTACCCACGTATTAACCATCCACCAACCTAGCTACCCACCAACTTACCTACTCACCTATTAACCATCCACCAACCTACCTACCCACCTATTGACCATCCACCAACTTACCTATGTCAGAAGAAAGATTTCCATTTGCTGATGCCACCTTGGCTTCATAGGCCAGCTTTTGAATTTCTTTATTGCTTATGCAGAATAATATATTTTCTGGTTTAATATCTGTGTGAATTATCTCACACATAGAATGGAGATAATCCAATCCTAACAATATCTGCAAAGAAAACGAGTGTAACTTGAACAAGTGAAATACTAGAGTCTACAGCCCTCCAAATAACTCATGGAAAAACAACAACATTTAAATTTGGGTTATACACTACCTGTTTCATAATAGATTTTACTTGAGACAAAGGAAGGCCTTTGTAGTTTGAATGAATGATGGGTTTTAGCAAATGATGACCGAGCACTTCAAAAACCATACAAATATCTATACAATATTAAGGATTAAGTATATATGATGGAAATATCTAACATAATTATGAAGACAGTAAATTTGTAAATTTGTAACGCAATGTCTCCAAACTTAGCGCAATGTCTCCAAACTTAGCGCAATGTCTCCAAACTTAGCGCAATGTCTCCAAACTTAGCGCAATGTCTCTAAACTTAGCGCAATGTCTCTAAACTTAGCGCAATGTCTTCAAACTTAGCGCAATGTCTTCAAACTTAGCGCAATGTCTCCAAACTTAGCGCAATTCGTGTCTCCAAACTTAGCGCAATGTCTCCAAACTTAGCCTAATGTCTCCAAACTTAGCCTAATGTCTCCAAACTTAGCGTAATGTCTTCAAACTTAGCGTAACGTCTCATAACTTAGCTCAATGTCTCCAAACTTAGCGTACGTCTCAAAAATTAGCGTAAAATCTTTCATCTGAGATTATACAATACGAAATCTAAACGCAGTCCATTCAACACAAAAATGTTTAACTTTCACAAAAAGTTGAGTATAATCTTCGGACCAGATGAGCATCGGACAAAATGACAGACACAATTAATAATATTGTAACTCATGTCAAATTTCTAGAAATGGGATATTTGTACCGGACAATGTCCGCGACTGGCCGCTAGGTACAGTAGGTTGCCAGGTTGGTGTATTTTATTATATTTATAGGTGCATGACAAGTCATGTAAAGTTAGTGAATCATGACAGTCAAATTGTTTTGTAAAAATCTCACTAGCAAACATTTGTTGGTGCATGCATGTACATAAAAGTTAAGCACAAGTTAGTCCAGAACTATCAGTCAGATTACTCATGAATTTCAAGCACATTTCACCCAAAAGGATACGTGTCCCATGCACTCCATTGATTCTAAAGTCATCTAACATCTGAACTACATACTGATGACCAAGATGACTTGGGTCAGCTGTATGAACCTATATATACAGGTATATACAAAATAATATTCAGACATAGTTTGACGCTACTCTGGCTTTAAAAAGTTTTTTGAACGTAACTTTAAAAGTTACTGTCCATGACCCAACGTTTCGACACTTCAATCTAGTGTCTTCATCAAGGGTGATCGTTGTAAAGTTAGGATCCCTATTTATACCCTCATAGAACCGATGATGACGTTATCTATTAACAAGATGCAAATAAGCTTCTGGTAATAAACCACCGTCATCGTGATTCAATGAGGCGTGGGCGCTATTGATATGCCAAGCCTCCAGACAACGTCTATGATGGTACAGCGGATTAGTGGTAATAATTTTGGAATTTTCCCACGCAATGTCATGGTAGGTTACGCACGCGTGCTCCGACAAAGCAGAATTTTCCTTTTTTGAAAAGAAAACAGCCTTTTGGTACGAAACTGACGTTTAGTCTGACCGATGTATTCCCGATCACAGTCATTGCACGGAATGGAATAAATAGCGTCTTTCCTCTGTTCCTTCGCAATACGATCCTTAGGTTTCGCAAAAATATGACCCAACGTCAAGAAAGGTTTTTGAGCAACTTTTACGTTGAAACTACCTAAGATTATTTTAATTGGTTCTGTAATCCCTTGAATATACGGAACAACAACAAAACCCATCACCGAACTTTCGTTCTCAGAGTTTGTACATGGTGGATTGAGCCTTGAGGAGCAATGTCTTAATTAGTCAACCTCTTTGCTTCACAATAAGTTATTTATTTATACCTTATCCAACAATTTCTTTTCATCAAGTGCAGTCTCCGTGTAATGAGCAGCGCTTTTTACAATTTTCAAAGCAACATAACGCTTATCTCTGTAACAAACAATTTTAAGAAGAGATATTTGAGTCATTAATTGGCAAGATACACTATGTCACTATGCTATTTTATAGTCTGGCAATTTAGGGTTAGAAACAGGGTGTAAGCTAGGGCAAAAAATTCTGCATTAAACACAGTTTTCCCAAAATCATTCATTTGAATAATTTCAGTAGTATTTTACGATTTAAAGGACATTGGCAACAAAAATTAAGTTTGTCTAATATGAAAGAACTCGTAAAATGATAGACTAACACCTTTTCCGTATTTTACTCGTTTGATATGTAAATGAGATGGTCTCTGACGTCAGGTGCAGGGTAGAGAATTTTCACTCATTAAAATATTAGTTCAATCTTCAAGTTTGTTCCATAAATTTACTTGAAAATGTGCGTATAATAACTCCTCATATATATGACATTTTTCTAATGAGTGAAAATTCTCTACCCTGCACCTGATGCCAGGACCATATCAAACAAACTGAAATATTTCAAAAACGAAGTAAAATACGGAAAAGTTGTAAAAGGTGTTACTCTATCATTTTACGAGTTCTTTCATATTAGACACGCTTATGTTGCCAATGTCCTTTAAACAAAAAATAAATGCTCCCTTCTTGCTATTTCCCAATTTGGATAAATGCAGATTGTTTTTTTACTTCTGCCTTACACCATGAGAGAATATATCTCACTTCAAATCCCATGCTAGCCATACAGTTGAAAAATGTCCCCAACCCAGCTTGCGTATGACACTGTATCTGCCGTTAAAAAGATCACCAAGTTTTACTGGATGATAGCCACCTAAAAGTCAAGGAAATAGCAACTGTTTATTGCATGCCAACACATGTCCATAGATGTACGGACAAAATTTTGTAGGGGGGGGGGGGGGGGCTGAGCATAACTTGCCTGAATACTAAACGATGACATCGATATTACTGAAGAACATGAATTGCCATTGTTCAGCTTAAGAAACATGTACATGGGGGGTCTGGGGGCATGCTCCCCCGAGAAAATTTTTGAATCCCTGAAAGTGTATTTCTTGCAATTTGATGGCAATTTTCTCGTTTTCTCAGCTGCGGCATTGTGCGGGATTCGAAGTATTTAAGTACCGTTAAAGTAACACAGATTTTCGAAATTTAGACCATGTGGATATCTCTCCCGCGCATGGGAAATGCATTGCACGACGGCAGAAGAGAAGGAAGGAAAAGCAATTACTGTAGCCACAAAACCAAATTTATTACGTTATTCAAGTTGAATATATGAGATTACGTTTAGAGTTTAGACAATGCCCGGACCAAGGCTTGGCTATGCCACTAACCATTGCTAAACAATGAACAGCAATTAAATCCCAGATTTTCCTCAATGAGAATCTGTTATAATGTCATTAAGTTGCATTCAAATATTAGAATAATTTAATACAGGACCCTTTTGGCCTGAATGACAAGACCATTTTTGTCCAAATAGAGCTAATTTTTTCATATGTACTTATAGTACGTATTCCATATAAGGTCATATCGGACGGGACTGGGCAGAGCAAATACGATATACGTTGCCCTAACGAGCAAATACATTGCCCTCGTACCAGCCCACTAGATGCGGATACGTAACACGTTACGATATATTCGATTATCCGCTCTTTTTAAGAAAATTACGTTCGCTCGCAAGATAAGCTGTACGCATATTGCAAACAGATAATTTACCTTTGTTTTAATAATATATATTGTAGCTTTGGGAGTTGATTATTTCTCAAGAAAACGTTCGTCGAAGACAGCCGAAAGCGAGGCCGAAAGTTCGTTTACAAGATGGTATCCGTAATACGAAAATTATATTATATGGGCATGTTCGATTACCCGCTTTCACAGAGAACTAAGTTAGCAAATAGATCATTTAACTTTAAAATAATATTATAATATAGCTTTGTGGGAGGGTTAGGACCTTTGTTGTTTTGGGGTACGAGGGCAATGTATTTGCTCGTCAGGGCAACGTATATGCTCGTTAGGGCAACCACAGTTAGTACTAACTGTGGGGCAACGTATTTGCTCTTCCCAGTCCCGTCCGATATGACCTTATATGGAATACGCACTATAAGTACCTATCAATTTTTTGGACAACTGGGGGGCTGCAGACCCCCCCCCCCCCCCCCCCCTCCCCGCCCATACGCCTACGCACATGTCTTTTATTTAATATTATAATTTTATACAGCAAGGCACATATCTAGAAATAACATGCAGTTACTTATGCAATGATTATGGTATTGGTATACAAGTGTGTTCAAAGCAAGTGTAACTCTTTCACTCCCACGATCATCCCAATATAAAATTTTATTGGCTTTTTATAAATGATGCCCGCATACTGTATCTGTATCACCTGTAACTTTAATCGTACACCAAAATAACTATGTTCTAACATTTCGAGAAAAGGCCCCTTGGTCAGAGAGTGCATAAACTTCAAGTGCCGAAATCTTTCATAATAATGACACCTGATGAAGGGCCTTTGTTCAAAATGTTAGACTACCTATTCAGTGTTTAGATGTGTGAAGTTGATCGTCCAGGTTGTTGTAGACTTGAGAAAGACTACAGTTGGTGACAGACATTTTGACGGCTTCAGCGGCAGTCATCTTCACTCTGAATGACCCCGCTGAGGCCGTCAACATGTCAGTCACCAACAACAGTCTTTCTCAAGATGACAACAACCTGGATGATCAACTTTACACTTCTAATGATACTCCTACAGTAGGTTCAAACCATTTACTCTATTCAGTATTTCATATACCAAACTTAGGATTGTATATTGGAAAAAACAGGTATTCTTTCAAATACTAGTATGACTAATTTCATAAATACCTATATACCAATATTTCAGTGGCCTAATATTATTGGATTGAAATGCTATTTCTAGTCAAACCTAGCCATGGGAAAGCAGTTTGCAAATCTTAACACACACATTGTTATACTGTACATGAACTTATAATGGTCTATTGAACACATTAATTTTGCATTATGAAGCTTTCACTTCTTGGCATCATTTCCATGCGTGAACAGACAAATTACACGACAAGCTGGAAATACACTACAACCTAATAATGTTTCTTGTCCAAAGTGCATGGGGATGCAATGTCTAAAGAAAGACAGCATTAGTTGAAGGAACGAGGCTATGTAATTGTAAAGGTATCATACTCCAGCCAAAATACAAATGACGTCACTGAGTGATTCTATCTCGTATTATATCTAAGAAGCTCCTATACTGTACTTTCCTGCACGAGGAACTAAATATTAGTTTATTTAAACTAATTTTCGCCCAACACAACAGCTATCACTATGTGATCACCATCAAAACAACTCAACTGCCAATAATCCTCAAATTTTCAACTTCAACTAGCCATATCTTCTTAACTAAATTGATAGCAATGCTGAAACTTTGGAAATAAACTAAAGTCAGTAAGATCTTTCATATGAAATACATTTGTATTTTAGCTGGAGTATCGCTTTAAGCTCATACATTCATACATAATTTTCTCATCTTTATCACTTCATTTACTTGAATATAATTATGTATAAACAAAAACCCTGATATGCCAGTAGATCGCTAATACCAATCCTCTCTAACCAAACTTTAGCACCTAGGTGCTAAACTCTCAAAACATTGGGGAGGGAGCACGGCATGTTCTCCAAATACCCCCTCTTAGTTTCTACCTCCAAGAAGTCAAAAGACTTTAACTCCTTCAACTCCTGCAGAGTACAGGTAGCTAGGCCCCTGACAAATAAATAATGTTACCAGTCTAACATTTTCAAGTGGCAAATATATAACCCAAAGTGAGATTGAGAATGATATAGGTTTTCCAACAAAAATAAATGCCAGGCTTTTCCATATAGTTGCTGAATGAAATATTAAAATATAGTAAATTGTTTTCTACTTTTGTTATATTGAAACAACCAAACTGCAAGTCACGTTTAATATAGAATGATTAGCCGTTCAAGAATGAAGTAATATTGAGATTATAATTCAATGATTATGTTGAAAGAATATTATGAATAATATCTATGGTAGGGTTTCCAATGCAGCTGACGGAAAACCGCCAGCTGTACGCCAATTCACCACTGTCTACTTTGAGGAATTTTTCAAAGAGTACTAGTTTTATATATTGTTTATATGGCCACACTGTGCTGCCTGCATTTAGTAATGTCAAACAGGTCTCCTGATGGAAATTCTATTGGAAACTCTGCTATGGGGGTACAAATATATCGTGAAAGCTTTTCCCATTGTTTTTTTATCAATCTTAATTCCTCCCACACAATGTGTACAGAAGTGACTAACATTATAGATAACTGAGGCATTATCTTCAGACACATACAGGAAAAGTCACCAGGATGTGTTACAATATATTTATTATATATTATATAAAAAAAGAAATGAGAGCTTTAATGTGTCGAATTAGTAAAATAACTTACATATTTCATTTGATGATGTTATTGGACAAGTATTACTTCTTCAGGTCACTGACCTGAACTGAAGAAACATCTGAGTGGCTGTTTACATGAATCCGGATTGAGTTTCATTCCGGATTGAACTCATACCAGTTCTGTTAAAATCCCTTCAGGTGTTTACATGAATCCGGAATGAGAATGCAGCTCAATTTGGATTCAGTTCATTCCGGTTCTCATTACAGATTGAGTTTCATTCCAGATTGAGTTTCATTAAAATTTCATTCCGGTGTCATGTAAAGGCAATGCGAGATTTCATTCCGGAATGAAAAATACGACCTAGAAGACTGAAGCTAACAAGTAACAACACATGCGTGCTTTTAACATTTTATAGACAACAATTTCCAGCTAGAGACAGGAATTGCATCGACGTCATATTTTTCAATATAAATAGCCCTTTGTCGACGACGTTATAAATTAAAGGTGAATTAAATGCTTGTTTACTTGCGACCGCATCGATTATCGTTGCTAGTACCGGTAATGCTTTTCCCCTTTTCTTTATGTTTATTCTTCGTTAAATTATCAGTTTAAGGCACATGTTGAAATGTACAAGCGCAGAAATCATACCCACTAAGAAACATACCCGCTATAACGTTATTGATTGCCATCTTGAAATTTCAGATTTCGTGCGATTTTCGATCCTGGGATAGAATTCCTATGTAAACGCGGGTTTGAATTCACGTTCAATCAGGAATGAAACTGAATCCAGATTCAAGTAAACAGCCCCTGACCTGACGAAGGCCATATCGTCTGAAACGTCATCAATGGAATACGTAAATACTTTTACTCAAGTATATTTTTTGTCATATCGAACTTCTGTTATTTCTCTTTTTTATAATTTATCCAGTTCTTTTTAATTACTCTGACAACTATTACAAACAGCATCAAACTTTTACACAACAGCACCACCTCGGGATTTTGTTTAAAGAATACAGCTGCTATAACAAAACATATCTTTCATGTCGTATACACAATATCCAATATCTTGGAACATTCAGGAAGTTATTAAGAAAATATTAACCTAATATGAGTAATGAGTGTCAGGGTAATAAAAGATTTTATCGCAATAATATACTAATAAAAGAATTCTTTTGCACAACACAAGTACACAATTGTAGAATATCTTCATCTTTGTTTTCCCAAGCTCGCAGACTGCAATGCACACGAATATTGTTATAATTATATTCATTATTTATGGCTTTGCGTGTAACCATGGTATGTCACAGCCGGAGCTTTTTCATGCAGATAAACCGAGTTTCGGCCTGTTTTAAATACCACCTGCCTTTGCCAAAGCTATTGCCAACCACTGGTTAATAAAAGCCAGAACGACAATTGCTAACCTAGGCAATGCACCACTATATAAAACGTTATAGTGTGTGTGCAATTGAATAAGGTATTGTAGTACTTAATGCGACTTCAATTTGGTCATTGTTTCAGGGACACATTTGAGTGATCTTGCTGCATTAAGCTGTATTAGAATTAGCTTTATTACTTTATAATTATATATAGTCGATCGCTTCAAAAATCGAACCATGAATCACGATCGAACAACTGTAATGGTGTTATATATAAGTCGGTGTCTCAACATCAGAGCGATCGGAAAGGCTGAATTCGGTAACCCCATGCAAGACAAATCCGGTATTAAACACTCAGACATAAAACGTGTTATAGCACTTCATGATGTTTGGCCAACACTGGAAGTAACGAACGAAATCTAGGAAATGCCAAATGCTGGGCACACAGGTCGAAACACGAACCCCTACTGTCACTGAAGTGTAGGTGGTCTTCCGTGAAACGTGTTATGTGAAACAAGAGAAGTTTCAAAAGTATAACGTGTCTACCTTTCTTATAGTCTTCCACATCTTCTTGCTCATCTTCTTGCTCTTCTTCTTCTTCGCCTTCGGTGTTATCATCATCATCATCATCTTCGTAATCACTGTCATTTGTGTCGACTTTCGGAGGAGCATTTCGCATATCGCTGCAAAGAAAACGCGAGCCTTCGTTCAGAGCGAGCGTGACACTTCTATGAGCTGCCCCAAAGCGAAACGATGCATAATGGACACGTACCTTGTTTTCTTATGCGTTTTTCCCGCCTCTCGTTTCTGTTGTTTACCTTTCGGACCTCTTACTCGCTTCTTCTTTGCCTGGATGGCTAGAACTGAAGCCAACAATTCATAACAATAATTCATATTTCTCGCTGTGAGTTTAAACGCTCAATTCTCGTCACCGAAAATGCTACAAGTGTCTCTTAGGCTTACCTTTCTTTTGCATAGAAGAGCTCATCATTTATATTTCAAAGACTTGACTTCGTTGAGTATACTTGAGTACAGAATATTTGGTTTGTTGGAGGTTTCCCACGCGTAACCTGCGTGTTTTTAATAAAATGCGAAGTAGGTTTCCCGGGAGGGGTGGGTGAAACTAAACATTTTGTCCCCGACCAGATTATAATAAAGAAGATTCGACCTAATCAATTGATCAGACAAAAACAGAAATGTCTTTTTGAGTTATCCGGCCCCTTTAGCCATTTCTGAGGAAGAAATGGAAAGAACAAGTTGGAACTGGAAAGACAACAAAGAAAAGGAAGAAGGAGAAATAGGAAGAGGAGGAAAAGGAGCAGAAGAAGGGAATGATGAAGCAGTTGCCCCTACGGACTCGAGTCATTTACAAATTGTACTTGACAGTGTACATTCTCTGGTGTATTGGGAATAAAATGGAGCTAAACAGTAACACGACCAAGGACAACAAAGAAAAGGAAGAAGGAGAAATAGGAAGAGGAGGAAAAGGAGCAGAAGAAGGGAGTGATGAAGCAGTTGCCCCCACAGACTCGAGTCATTTACAAGTTGTACTTGACAGTGTAAATCTCTTCGGTGTATTGGGAATAAAATGGAGCTGAACAGTAACAAGACCAACGACATGTGGATACCAAAACCTAGCTGACTTACTTTTGAGGGCAAAAAACTTGAGAGGGTCTCCAAATTTAAATTGCTTGGCATTCATTGGCAAAACAATCTAAAGTGGAACTATCATATTGAAGAAATCATGGCTAAAGTAATCAATAGACTTTTTTTCTACGCGAGTGTCGAAAAGCTAGGCTACCCACTGAGGTGTTCTCGAATATGCAGTCCCTATTTGGGGTGGTATTCCGGATTATCTTGATGCAGAAATAGAAAGAGTGCAGAGAAGGAGTCTAGCAATTATAGGCGTCCCTACAGATACATTAGAGAAACTCAGCTCAAGGCGTGGCGAGGCAACAAAGACCGAAGTAACGAGCGACATCCGTGTCAGAAGCTCATCTCCGTAAACGAAGCTAAACCCATGTACAATCCATTAAAACCATTGTACTTATTTTCTAAAGATGGTTAAATAAAGTATTATTATTATTATATTATTATATTATTATTAAGAAGCAGGATGACGAACAGCAAGAGCAAGAAAAGGGAGTGGAAGAAGAAAAAGCAATGGAAGAGGAAGAGGATAAGGAGGAGAATGGAGAAAACTCCTCCCCAGTTTTCCAGAATCTTTCCGTGCGCGCGCATTACGCAATGCAAGCATTGTGTGTCGCAATAATGGAGGACGGTTCTGTTGGTGCGCAAAGCGACTCTTCTAGTTGTGAACAACTCGACGCGAAGTCAAGCGATCCGCAGAAGACAAAGATCAAGAACTCTAGCAGCAAGGTTACTGTCTCCAAAGGCACAGACGAGTACCTGAAAAAAAGGGCGCGAAATAACGAAGCGGTGCGGAAAAGTCGTGTGAAGTCAAGAATGAGAATCGAGGACACCCAAAGACGTGTCGATTTGTTGGCACAGGAGAACAGCGATCTGAAGACGAAGGTGACGCTTTTAACCAAAGAACTCAACGTGCTTCGGTCGCTTTTTGCTAACGGCGCCGTCACTCTGCCAGAACATGCGTCGAAAGAGGAAGAAGTTCACGTGAAAACCGAGCCGATAAACACGGCCATGGACAACGCAAACTAGCGCCCCAACGCCTGGAAAGATTTGAGTAATTGATTGTCACAGTCATTTTTCGCGATAGCTCTTTTTACCTGTAAGCATCATTCGACGACATCTAAATAGCTTGACGAGTATGTTGCAGAAACTAGTGCCTGTCATGCATGATATCTGGTGATTTGAATGGAGGTGAAATATTGAAGTTGACACATGATTGCATGAATTGTCGTGCAATTTCCGCTGATTGACTTTCAAGTAAAGAGACAACTTTCTTTGAAAATACATTGATTGGTCGCACACGGGAACACCTTATAATTTTAAGTAATCCTTTCCATCCCATATGTACAGTTCTGAGAAACAATACCTTGCGAATTTACAAGAAATTGTTAATTGGTATTTGTTACATATTGTAAATATTGCGAAATAATTCCTTGCAACATGGGCAGTGCCACAAAAAGGCCAATATATACGTAGGCCAGTGTCTACCATAGAATCTTGTATTTGAGAAATATCAGATTCAGGGCTATTGTACCATTGTCATTATCATTCAATAATATTCTGCAGGACGACCGCAGTGAACCGTCAACCCTTGAATCGGTGCCTCCTTTCGCAGACACTAGCCTAACCAAAAAATCTCAATGCTGGTGCTGCCCGTCTTATACAAGAAATTATTACATATGTAAATATATGAGTTTATGAAGCATATTCAATAGAAACACTATGATCAACACAAAAACTGAATACATGGGCAATGTCTTCATTCATCTGATTAAAAATAGCTAAAGCTTTCACCATTTCCCCAGCTGTTTGGGAACTTCCATAGATTCATCAAGATGTTTTGTTGTGAACAAGTTGAGCATTGGAAATCAAAACACTTCTTGGTATGTGATATGTACAATAGTATATGATAAAGTTTATCACACTCTGAATTGTTATCACACTATGTAATGCTTACCGTAATCAGTTGAATAAAGATTTAACGCTTAATTAATTGTGGGTGTGTCAAGACTCAAGAGATAAGGTTGTAGAGATAGCTTTTTCATCATTGTGCAAATGTTGGAATAATCAATTAAATAATTACTAACCCTGTTGGCATGATAAACTTATTGGTATAAGCAACACATTGCACTGTGCAGTTGAACAATCTGTGTATGCATTATTCCAAATTCAAAACAGTCTTAACCCCAAACCTACTACCCTGATTTAGAATGAAGAACAGTCTATTTGATGTAATTTCAGGATTTATATGAAACTTCAAACAGCCCCCTCCCCCCATTGGGGAACCTTAGCCCCCCCTATCGGGGAGAAAATTAACAATTCGTCAGGGAACGAGTTGGAAGAAAAAAGAAAAAAAGTTCGTCTTTTGTTTTCTTAGAATCGTAAAAGTATGCACTAACAAACGTTTCACTAAACAACGTCAAAGGTAATCAACTTTCATCTCTGGCACAAATCTATCACCTCTCTGTTGTGTCATCTAGTTTTTGCGTGAATATTATTGTTAGAGTTAGTTTCATATACAGTAAGGAGTTATTTATTTTAATTTTATTGTTAAAACTGTCCCCAAAATGCAGAGGCTTAGAAAATCAAAAATTACCCAGGGGAGCATGCCCCCAGACCCCCTACAGCAACTACCACTGTACCTCTTAGCCCCGCTGTCGGGGACCTTAGCCCCTGTGTCAGGGAATTTCTGGTCCTACCCTGTTTTGCAGACAGGAACTAGTGCTCACAGACTTTTGATAAAGAATCAAACATGACTTTATACTAATTAAGACAAGTTACACAAATTTTACCAATAATACCTAGATGATTGTTACAACGTCAGAATCATCAAATTAACATAATATACATTAATTACAGTTTTTGACCAATGTTATCAATAACTTGACCACACAATTTTGATCTTCTGTTACACATTAGCTTAATATGTTCTGGTTTAAAGAAGGTAGCCAGCCACCTTTGTTCATCTCAATGTAGATCACAAGCTTTCGTGGCAGCCACTTTGAGGAAATGTCCATAACCTCTATTCTTCTTGTCCAGTAAGCACTGCTGGGGAATTATTTGGAAGCCTTTTGAAGGTCTACGTAGAAATTCAATGTACTGCATGTAGATATTAGTCCTTTTTCAAAGGCATTTCATCCACAAATAATTGTGTTTATCGAAAACATTCAATCTCAAAATCATCTTCTCTCATCTCTTTATCTTCAGTGCAGCTTGGCAATGAGCCCCAGACCATAATCTCTGTCCCTACAGATACGAAATACGGATCTATTAAAGCATTTACAACACAGCATAACATTATAGAATAGCATAATGTCTTGCAACAATAGCATAACCTCTTCCAAATGTAAGTACAAGATACAACTAGGTTACATATTGCATGTTACAAAATTTATGACCTATATTGTAACTGACTTGTATTTAGTCCTGTCTACAGGGGTATGCGAACTACAAGGGTCCGAGTTTATGCACATGTTTGCACCCTCCCATCATGCACCATCTTATGTGGGCCCCTCTAGTTTATTCCCTGTAGTTTGCCCACCCCTGTAGAGATAGAGAGGCGACTGTGTATGAGTCAGCCATTGTAAATTCAAGGTGGTAAATCTTTAGATCAAATTTTAGACTACCTAATCTGCATCAATCCCAAATTCATTGTGTGACATCATAAACAACTGAGGACTGCTGAGTCAGTGCTTGTAAATTTCTAATGAGTACTAGAAGAAACTTGTTTATGTATTTCTCTTACCAGAGGCATCGAGTCTGTCCACAGGGTATGTGACATCAGAATGAAACATCCAAAAATGACCATTGTTACAAGAATTCAGACACGTTGAACATGGTAATATAACATGATAACCAACAACACAACCGCTAAAAGATAAAAAAACCCAGAAAATATTACATTTATTTTATAGTACTAATTTATGAATCTTTTCAAAGCTGATCTTTTCTGCCTAACCTAAGACCAAGTTATGTATCATTAAACAGGTCTCTATTCTGGCTCTGGGTTGTCCATTTAGTTTTCTATTCCAGGGCATTAGCGTCAAGTACTCTAAGTCTAATAGCCTAGCTCAGCACATAACAAATATGGTGGCAGCAGTGGGGTGGAAAATACAAGTCAAGAGTGAGGACACCAAATAACAATGCCGAAGATTTCAATACCTAATCTGATAATTACCACTAGTTATGTAAATTCAGCATGAAATCTATGAATGCTACACCTCTAACAAGAAGCATAAGCTTGATTTTTAGACATACATGTCGGTGAAATGCAGTCATTGATGAGTGAAATGATCTGGATTTTTAGCCTAGTAATAATAATAATAATACCGTAATAAAAGATGTATTAGGAGCATTATACAATAGTCTCAATGCTCTTACAACAATATATTCTTAATGTTGCTTATAAAACTAATTACAGTTTCATTATAAAACAAAGCCCACTACATATATTACCACTACGAACAAAAAACCATTAACATTTTAAAAAAGAAAAGTCTTAAGTGCTGACTTAAAATTACTATAGTGAGAGAAATACCGATACAGACAATTTTTTAAAATTTGCGTGGGTTAACCGGGTGTTATCATTGTGTTCCACAAGGGGGGTAACCCAGCGACAGGTAAATATGGTGGAATAACGGGGAATTGAAAGAAAAGTTCGGCTCGATTTCCGTATAAATATCCCCAAATTTAAAACATAGTGGCTAACCCAAACCTTACCCTAACCCTAACCCTCCACCTAATATATACTAACCCTAACTCTTACGATAATGTTTTATTTTAGAAATAACAGCTGATTTTAATTTCGACTTTTACTACCGATAGTCTATGTGACGTCATTTCGGGATTTTATATGGAAATTCAACCAAAAGTTCACCCCCAGACAGGAAATACTCAATGATTCAATAACTACTGAAACGGGGGTGGTACTACTCCCACAGATGACACCCCTGATGTTAACCTCTTCCTGTCTCTCAAATTTGTTGAATTACACAATTTACAATTTTACAGTTTTAAATTCAATGGTGGTTTGGTAATCCGTGTTGTTATTATGATTATTATGATCAAAATAAACGAGTTGTTTTTCTTTTAATTGGCTTTGCCAAATTCAGGAATAAATTTAATGTTGAGATTTGCCCGTGTATTATGCGTACATACCAGCCTGCGAATCAAATATATAACACATGTATATATATTATGTTTCATGGCTGCCTCTGCACTGCTTTAACTAGAGTTAAACCGTAGTTAAACATTTCAACAACAGTAGTTACATTATCTTATTGTTTTCTATGTCTAAAATTTTAAGTACAAAAGCCATTCAACCATCTCCAAAAGCAACCATACTTACCACCCAAGACACGCAACATCTTTGATTCGACAACAACAACTTTTCGTCCTATAATCCTGTCCAATAAGTTGAATAGCCCTAAAAGTAAATGGTTATCAATTTAAAACGTATTCCGGTGGTACTAAGCCGACAAAGGAAAGAAATCCACTTACTGTTCAGGAGGTAAATCGGTCGAATACAGTTCGACTTTAGTATCGGCAAGAAGTATGGCTTTCATTCCCCGAGCACAAAGGCATCGTTCGCAGCATTTACAGCGTAGTTTAATAACCGCTTTAGCTTGAAACGTCGGGTGTAGAATCCTGGACATGTTTAACAATGTTTCAACGAACTTAAAACAGCAAGTTGTAGCACAAAATCAACAAGAATACGATCTCTATGGCTCTTTCACTTGCTCACACCAGAAAGAAATTTATTATAAATGGCAGCTGATTTACAATGAACTGAAATCTGATTGGCTATCACCACGCAACGACATACCATTGTCCTGGGTTTTAAATCGCGCGACCCTCGAGATTCATTTGTTTATTTATTTATTGCGTGTTTCGCCACAGGTATAAGTAAATTAATACACAACTCAATTTTACATAATACAGGTCGGTTTGTCTGAATGCGGTCTGTATGGGAGGAGAGATTGAAAACAAAACAAAAAAAGACTTTTCCGGGTTTCGGGTAGCCTGCGTATAGTCTCGGTATAGGCAGAAATATTTTTGGGGACACTTGCCATGGGAAGCAATCTGATCAACTTTTATCGTAACCCTAACCAACCCATCCTAACCCCATGCGCAGTCAAGTGATCCCAAAAAAATGTTTTGCTCACCAATGTCCCTCAGCTTCCTGCCTTTCCTGGATATCCTTGATATCCTTGTGAATCTTCAGCAACCTAACTAATTTTCAACAACATTAACAAACTTTTCCAATTTAATATGTCCGAGTCGGTTTTTGCGAGGACAGTGAAGATAGCAGCTGTTGTCACAGTTTACTGGTAAGAAGACTCCTTTCCCAAATGGCCGAACAAAGCAATAGAGCTGCATAGTCTGTAGTTCCGATTTAGTACTAATATTTCCTTCGTTGCCGTTATATAAAGATAAACTGATGTTTTTTGTTGCTTGCTGTAGGATAATATCTATATCGATGGTGTTCTTGAACAAGTACCTGCTGAGTAGCCCTGATTTGAAGGTATATAACCACATATAAATATATCTACATTGGTTTGATCTTTGACAAATATTAACCACTGTGTCGTACTGTAGATAATGTAGCATAATTAAAGCCATTAAATCTTAGTAAAGCGAGATTGATATATTCCTCATAGGCCTTGGGAATATTACGAATATATATATTTATGCATTGTATTTATGCAATATATTTATGCATATTATTCGCTTGCTTTATGTTTCTACAAACTGCAATACAAATCGCTACACCTTCACCACATATTACATAATTAATTATACATGCCACGTATTAACCACCGCCCACTGGGCGGCTAGACTAATTCATGCACTCAACAGTGAACTAGAAATTTCACCTGAACTAGAAATATGTGCACGCAACAACCCATATACATGGACTCTAAATGTATCAATGTATAAACCCTACTTGTACTTTAAGATCGTCTAACTGAAATATGTTGATTTAGTTTAGTTTATTAGATTTATCACTCTTATAGGGAACAGAATACCAACAGGCTAGAAGCTAGCCTGCGTTTTTTTAGGGGTTGGGCAAGCGTTGGGGTCGAGCCTTGCAGCCCACTTGCTCAACCCCAACGCTAGCGCGACCCCAACCCCTAAAAAACCTCCGGCTAGCTAGAAGCCCAATTGATAGGGGTTCCAAGGGCCTACGATTTTAGGTACAGTAGTTATCCAATCAGAACCGAAAGTCTTACCATATGCTGGTATTATTGTAAAGGCAGCACTTTCTCCTCAATTATTTTTAAGACCATGAGTGCAGTGGTATTTGTGCCAAAATTGAATGTCGTTACCCATGGAGGACAGAACATCGGTTGCCATTGCAAAACTCTGGAATTCATTGCCAGAGGAAATGAGAACAACTGACTGTTTCAATGGCACTTAAGACTTTTCTTTTTTCAAATTAAGATTATTTGTAGTAACTATAGTTTTGATTTTGTAATGAAATGTAATTAGTTTTATAAGTAACTTAAGTAACTTTAAGAATGTATTGTTGTAAGAGCATTGAGACTATTGCATAATGTTCCAAAAATGTCTTTATTATTATTATATATTTATATGTATGTTATTTACCGCGGCCTCAAAAATGTTATTTACCGGAGGTCTCAAAAACAGCCCGAGGCCGAGGGACGTTTTTGAGAGTGAAATGCCAAATATTACTTATATACAGAACTTGTGACTAGGCTCTTCCGCTCTTGGCAACAGCTTCCGTAGCTCAAACTCAGAGGCAGGGCTCGAAATAAGCGCCGATCAATCGGCAAGAAATTGTTTATGATCGGTGGAAAAGCAGGGTTGGCGATCATCTTGATCGGCAAGAAATATATTGGACCATTCAAAAAGATGCACACGCGTACAGTTAAAAGATAAATAAACATGTTGGAATTTTTGAAGTGCTTGTTGTTTTTGTTACGGACACAAATTAATATCGTTGTTTAATTTTAGCTCAATGCGGACGTTTTGTTGCGAATGCACGAATCCCAATCCCACACACGTATAGTCACAGACAAATTGAAAGTACATTGCAATTACACGGTTTTCACACTTTGATTATTGTTTTACGATTCATATTACAATTTATGCGAAGCGATCTCGGATACAATCTCGTAACGGCTTATAGTTTTAAGAGCGTGAGTATCTTTTAGAGAAATCAAATCTCAGTCATCACATCTAGAATCGAAAGAGTGTGAAAATAGATTGTGACCACAATTTTAAGCAGTAGTGACAGTCATAGTCATAGTGTAGTGAACGTAGGAAAACGTTCCCGATCGGCAACATTTTCGTTTGATCGGCGGAAAATCATGACTGGTGATCACCATGATCGGGAACTTTGAGAAAGTTATTGAGAGCGCTGCAGAGGTCAGAGCAGTTGCACTAGAATCACAGGGTCATGGGCTTTAGTGATTGACAGATAATCGGAATCGGGCCGATTTTTACCTTATCGGTAGACAATCCGAATCGGTAGAATTATCTGTATTTTCCGATTGTGTGTAAAACCGATTATCGCTAAATGCTGAACCTGAGTCCGCTTTTTTTAAGAAAAAATTGAAAATCAAATATATTTAATTTTTCGCACGAACGGTAGCATGTTGCATGTTAGGTGTGGAGTGAAAGTATCTTACAGACATACATAGTGACAAACAGACAAGAAATAAACTGATTTGTCTCAACAGTCTAGTGTGCAATTTTATTTTTGTACAAATATAAACGTTTCAACTGATAAATACGTTCTTAGACTTAGTTGATTTATAGTTCTAAATAGTAACCACAACTCAAGAGTCAAGAATGTATGATAACAGTTCATATTAAGTTGGCCTATAGTGTTTCCCGAAGATTAGAAGCCCATCTCAAGACCTTCATAACAATACTTATACACAGAACGATTTTTAATGCAACATGTTGCCGTGACGAAATGAATGCGTGTAGCGTGCCATTTATGGATGGTTTTAACAAACTTTGGTTGCAGTAACATGTTACATTGAAAATGATCGTTAAAAAATCGAAATGTATCACCTTTACCCGGCCGACTGACATCATAATAGGTAATCAGTAATTTCCGATTGTGGCACTATCGGTCAATCACTAATGGGCTTATAGGACTACTGTAGTTGGGAGAGGTTGTTTTATTAGGTGCTGATCACCCCTATTCCTCAGGAATATAGAAATAGGAATATATATTTAATATATTCCTAACAGTAGGGTAATTGTTGTTTCATTCATATTTTTTCATTAGCTCAATGCTCCATTGTTTGTCACTTGGTATCAATGTTTGGTAACAGTCATCTGTATTTATTTTCTGAGTTTCATCGGAGATAAATATCCACAGATTGAGAAGTTCCCAGCTTTTACAATAGATCTTAAAGTGTCTAGACAGGTAAGACAGTGTTAATTCCTATATTATTCATTTTGGACAATAGCTGTCGATTAGCCTTCCTATATTATTCATTTTGGACAATAGCTGAGAATAGCTGTCGATTTTTAGGGGTGTTGGTGGCACAGTGGGTAGCACACATATCTTTCACCTGCAACCCGGGTTCGATCAGTAGTGTAGCAATAGGCGATTCATTGAACCAGGGCCCCCTAATGTCCAGGGGCCCCAAGCAAGCAAAATCTGAGCCAACGGATTATTCCGCTGACTGTCCCAAATTTCTGGACACGCGACTACAAAAGCTCTCGCTCTTGAACTGGGGCCCCTGAAACCCTAGCTACGCCACTGGGTTCGATTCCTGTTCAGTGCAGTTATCAGGTTAAAGATTTTGCCTTGGCTGCAAGTGAGAAGACTGTGCTTCCAGTTTGACTCCACCAAACACTGCAGGTTTGATGAAGTGAAATTCCTTTCGTCAACTCTGATTCGTTGTGGATACCAGGCTCTTTGTGATTTGCAGAAATTTCTTGTGGGATATTCAAAATAACGATTTCTTGCAAATATATTGGAAGAAAGATATCTTCGAAACCAATGGACCAAATCAAAAACCGTAAAAGAACTATTCAGCTAATTTTGGTTCAACTACTTGGAAAACTAAAAAAAATTAGGGACTTTCAGTGGAATGGCTATTTGTCTCAGGTAAAAAAAGGTTTAAGGTTGGGTTGATAAAATAGGGTCGGTCAGGAAACTGGAAGCACACCTTTATTTTAATTCAGCCTAGTATTCGACCCAGTATAGCAGTAGGTAGCTATGACCTGCTGATATTTACAGTTCCTCTCTCTTCCTGCTATAGATTATTTCTCTATCTGTTGTATTTGTTGGCATGATAACCTTCAACAATTTATGTCTAAAGTATCTCGGTGTGTCATTTTATAATGTTGGTCGATCCTTGACAACAGTTTTCAATGTGGTGAGTAGAATATTTAACCTTATTTCAAATATTCCCATGCACGTACGTGTCTGTGTAAATTAGTGTTGCAGGCATGAGGGTTCTCCCTATTTATGAGGGCATTGTAGGTAAAAGAGTTTCAACAGGTAACACCATTTTCACAGGGCCATAATGCCATAAGACCCTAGGCCAAAAGGCCCTAGGCCAAAAGTCCCTAGGCCAAAAGGCCTTAGGCCAAAAGGCCTTAGGCCAAAAGGCCTTAGGCCAAAATGCCCTATGCCAAAAGGCCCTAGGCCAAAAGTCCAAAGGCCCTAGGCCAAAAGGCCCTAGGCCAAAAGGCCCTAGGCCAAAAGGCCCTAGGCCAAAAGGCCCTAGGCCAAAAGGCCCTAGGCCAAAAGGCCCTAGGCCAAAAGGCCCTAGGCCAAAAGGCCCTAGGCCAAAAGGCCATGGGCCAAAAGGCCATGGGCCAAAAGGCCCTAGGCCATAAGCAGGGTTCTGCCCAGGAGCGTGTGAGTGCCGGGTACCTACAGGCCCAACGGCTCACCCCCCCCCCCCCCCCGAGAATGTGTGAAAATTAGTAATCTGAAAATGATATTTACAAAATTGTGAACAGGTGATTCATAATCCTTGCCATTATGTGTCAGACTAAATATTACAGTACTACCATTTATATAGGACCTTGGTGGAATACTCGTATATATTTTGACCGAATAAATCGTGATTTTGACGATACCCAGAGTATAAGTCGAATCCTTGAAATTAAATTACGAGACACAGAGTAGTATCCACAGAAACTTTAGTAATATCTTCTGTCTCTGAGTGTGAGTTTGTGTCTTTTCATAAAGTGACTGTACCAACTTTTCTGCCCTATGAAGCCAACGATATTGCTTTTTTAGCCATGCTTTGGCTTGAAACATTTGGTTTCTTGTACCCATTTTTCAAACTGTTTTTTTAGTTCCGGCCGAAGATTTGTTTACACCAAAAGCAAGAGGTTTAGAATAAAATGCGTCGAATTAATGCGTCGATGACTTGTCAATTAGTTAGCAATAAGCTGATTGGTCCATTTCCTGATGCATAGAGAGCACTGGTTACTAGTATATCCGATCTACTGTATGATTTCGCGCATCATTTTATGACCCTTTGTATAAGGCTATACGTTTAAATTGTATCGGATAGGTTTATGCTTCAAAATGCTGTCGGTGCAAATGTAAACATGAGTTTCCGTCTGCAGCAGGCCGAAGGATATGTCAGTTAGTGTACAAACTACTACAACGCGAGTTTTTTCTGCATGACTCAATTTTGAATAAACGTGACCGAAATGTCGCAATGATTCACCGTTTTGCTGTTTACATTATAATCGGAGCGTCGCAATAATCGATGCGACACGGCACGTACCAATTCGGACAGCGGACCGCCGCGCCGCTGCTTCGTTGCAAAAGTCGGTACGATACCATTGTTTCATGTGTAAACAGAAGACTTTCTGTGACGCAACAATAGGGATCCGATACAATGTAAACGCCGCCTAAGTCGAGATCAGTTTATGACAGTTTTTTATGTGAATTTTGGGTCCTAGAAAATCCACTTGTTAAGAGCACATGTTGGAGTTTTCTTGTGAAAATTTCTTTGTCTAATGACTCACGCGTACAACTGCGTGTTTTCAACACACAACCACACTCTTACGCCGATTTATCATCTTACAGGCTCACTAAATCACCAATACTGTAGCTAATATTGTTTGCGTTGTGGTGCTGAAGTTCACCGAATAATATTGTTTAAATTAAAAGACAAAATGATGTATATAAATTACAAGATATATCAAAAATGCAATGCAGGAGGTTTTCTTATTACATATTTCGAGTGCCGGGCGGCACTGCGGAGTGACGGGCGCCGCCACCCGGCGCCGCCCATCGTGGGCAGAACCCTGCATAAGGCCCTAGGCCATAAGGCCCTAGGCCATAAGGCCCTAGGCCATAAGGCCCTAGGCCATAAGGCCCTAGGCCATAAGGCCCTAGGCCATAAGGTCCTAGGCCATAAGGCCCTGGGCCATAGGGCCCTGGGTCATAGGGCCATAAGGGCCTGCCCCTTGTGCGAGCATTCTCCCCTGTTCTGGAAAGTTTGTATTGCGCAAAGGAAACTCCAACCTCGTACCCAGGGTATTATCTCCGCTCTCCGCCAAATACCCTGGGTACGAGGTTGCGGAAACTCCTTTGCGCAATTTTCGCTAGAATTTACCGCGGACGCGCAATTCTCGCCAAAATTGCCCGCAGCTGTGCAATTTCGATCTAGATTAGGCAATGATGTCTAAATAAAGACTTGATCGAAAAAATGAAGCCAGGAATATTTCGCGGCAGCCATCTTGAATGGACCACGTTATATAGTTTTAATTTACTGTAGGCGAGAGAGACTATCTATCTCTTATCTTTTTAGATGGTAAAATGAATCAGTTGTCCAAGGTTTTCCAGTAATTTAGAACACAAATTACGGCTCCATTACAATAATAATGAAGCCGGGCCAATATGGCCGCCACGCGCTAATTCCAGCTTCATTATTACTGTTATGGAGCCGTAGTTTGTGTTCTATATTATGGGAAAACCTTCGACAACTGATTCATTTTAACCTTAAAAGATCAGAGACAGATAGTCTCTGTCGCCTATAGTAAAACCATATAACGTGGTCCCAACAAGATGGCCGCCACGAGCTACTTCCGGCTTCATTTTCTGAACAATAGTTGCTCGATCCAGTCTTTATTTAGAGATCAGCGAGATTAGGCGGAAAAGATGAAGAAAAGCTGTCGTTTATTATCGTAGACGCCATTTTTTGCGCGTCTTCCCTGCGAACGAGTCATTTTATCGCGCAATTTTCACGAGCTGCTCCCAAAATGGCGGCCGAAATTTGATACGTGCTGATCAATCGTGCCCGGTATAAAGGGTTATGCACATCTAGTGCAAATGCGAAATTTCTATCCACCTCTTCTTCACAAAGCCCTTTCTATATCTTCTGTATTTTTTCTAGTTGTTCACTTATTTTGTGTTGGGTTCTCTTACGTCTTGCAAGGCGATCTTGTGCTGTTGCGTCATTATCTGCGGTTTCCTGTTGGGCGTTAACCAAGAAAGCAGCTCTGGTGGGTTGTCTTATATCGGTGTCGTTTTCGGCGTCATAGCCAGTTTCTGTGTCTCGTTGAACGCCATATACACCAAACGTAATCTCGAAGTCGTCGACAACAACATATGGCGGTTACAGCTTTACAACAACTTCAACGCCATCTTCCTTTTTCTTCCGTTGATGGTGGCCATGGGCGAACTGCGCGAGCTCTACTACTTTCCCATGATTCGCAGCGCCTACTTCTGGGGCGTCATGACGCTGTCCGGACTGTTCGGCGTCGCGATCGGTTACATCACCGGCTTGCAGATCAAGGTGACGAGCCCGCTGACGCACAACATCAGCGGCACGGCGAAGGCGTGCGCGCAGACTATCATCGCCGTGTTCGTGAACCACGAGGCGAAGACGTCGCTGTGGTGGCTTAGCAACGCTTTCGTCATCGGTGGCTCCGGCATGTATTCGAAGGTACGCCATAGCGAGATGAAGGCAGCTATGAAGAATTTGCCAGTCTCTGTGAAAAAAACGACGCCATCTCCTGATTCAGATGATGAAGAACATCATTGACTAATATAGTAATGTAACGACCGTGGATAGTTGAAAGACTGGATAGGAAACTAAGATCACGTGTGACGTTTCCAGCGTGTTGATTGGTTAAGGCACCAGTTGATCGCGTGAAAACCTAGTTGAAAATCGTGATGTTACAAAATCTCCATAAATCGCAACTTTTAGCAATAGTACAGCTAAAAATGACAGTCAAACTTGGAATATCCGACCATCATTACTCATTTTAGGCGAAAAGTTCCATCTTTAGACAGTGAAAAACGCGTCGCAAATGTCAACTAAAACAACGGTAGTTTTTGCGACGCTAGTTTCTTCACAACAAAAAGAAAACAGCCGAAACAAAGACGAACAACATTTCCCTCGAACACTTAGTCGTGGTTTAGGAAGGTTTGTGAGACGATGGGACTTTTTGGAATCTCAATATAGCTTCCTGAATACCAAAATATGGAGAAGTCGAAGAGAAATTCAGCAAAATCGGTATACTCGTGCCATCTTCGTGATATCACGAATTTCAACAAGGTTGGTTTACTGGCTGGCGTCAGCTGGTTTCCTATCCAGTCTTTCTATTATCCATGAGCCATTGTAGAATTGAAAATGACAAACTTGATGACCCAAATAACTTTTTAACATTCTTTCTTGTTTCACCTCCGATTAATGACTATCCTGGGAGGATAGCTCTGTTTACAAGCGCTAGGGTAACCCTAGGAGTAGGGTTACCCTAGGAATAGGGTTACCCTAGGAATAGGGTTACCCTAGGAATAGGGTTACCCTAGGAATAGGGTTACCCTAGGAATAGGGTTACCCTAGGAATAGGGTTACCCTAGGAATAGGGTTACCCTAGGAATAGGGTTACCCTAGGAATAGGGTTACCCTAGGAATAGGGTTACCCTAGGAATAGGGTTACCCTAGGAATAGGGTTACCCTAGGAATAGGGTTACCCTAGGAATAGGGTTCTCCTGCGCCAGGGTGAAAAGATAGCTTGCGTTTATAAGGAAATGATCGGGCTAGGGTATCCCTAGGAGTCTAGGACTAGGGTGAAGTATACTCGCGCCGTCAAGCGTGTACGCGGGAAATTCGAGTGTAAACATGGCGGAAAGAAAGAAAATTCTTGCTGTATTATCGATTTTAATCTCTCTACTACCTGTGCTTACTTCTCTTCAGTTAGATGGTATTCTTCTTTGTTATTCAATCATGTCTATAACTGTTAAACAACTAACACTCCTGGCATGCGGCTCTACATTCCAACTCTGCCATATCTGATTGTGTTTATAAGGCAAAAACATATCCCTAGTGCTAGGGTCCCTAGCTAAGTGATAGGGTGACCCTACTAGTAGAGTAACCCTACTAGTAGAGTAACCCTAGTTTGCTTATAAACGCAACGTAGAAAAATAACTAGTAACTACACTGGGTCACCCGGGCGCTAGGGTAACCTCATTCCTAGGGTAACCTTATTCCTAGGGTAACCCTAGCGCCTTATACCATAATTGGTAATTCTTGATGCGCTGAATATTATGGTGGTATCGGTTTTTCAATCACGACAAAGGAAAGTTTTCTCCCACCTGATCGCGCGGTCAAATCACCTCACACGTTAGAGTCGGCGAAGATTCTAGAGATGAAAAAATCATTACTGATCTCGCTTTCAGAGGAGGAAGTTGACTCAAACATCAGTACTATTTCCACAGCTAAGCATTCAATCACCACAAAAACATATCGATATTATCGACGACTCAACGTGTGACGTCACTACTGCTGCTGTTTCGGTCCCAAACTCCTGACATTTTTTCGATCAAAATAATGATGTTTGAACGTCGATAAAAGCACTTTCCCGTACCGTGATTGAAAAACCGATAGCATAATATCCAGCGCATCACAAAGCACCAAATTGGGTCATAAAAACAGACTTGAATTTTTCGTTTCATAGGCACATTAAAGTTATAAGGTTTTGCTGTGCAAGCTGTGTTAAGTTGTCAATACTCAGAAAAACTCTGAGCTCCAGACAAGACTCGAACCCGCAACCTTCTGAATGATAGACAGACGCTCTAACCATTGAGCCACTAGAACTCATGACAGGAGCTCAGAGTAACATGAAAATTTATCGACATTATTAACAAATATTAATATATTTGCTATAACATAGCAATTGATATACGCTATGTAAGTCCAAGAAATATCCATATCACACCCAAAGAAAAGTTGTTTTGAGAACCCCTTGCCCCCAGAAAAATATAGTTTGGATTAAGAGTTCAGGAATGCGAAAACCCGGCTGAAAACAAAGTTGATTGTTTTCCTTGCTCTATATGGCAGACTTCCCTCAGTTCCCAGCACTCTTGTATTGTCGATATGAATGAAAATTGAACATTTAAGATGTGCTGGGCCACGAAACTAAAACAAAATGTATAGTTGGGTCATGAAACCATCCAGGGAAATTTGGTTGGGTCACGAAACTTTAACAAGAATTTTCAGTTTTCCTTCTGCCCCACCTTCGCGATTCCGGTCCGCTGTTCTAGCAGTTGAGCCACCGCGTCAACTGGGAACAATGTTTCAGAGTTTTTCTGAGTATTGACAACTTAACACGGCTTGCACACTGCAAAAACTTTACTTACTTCAAGGTGCAACTATACCTATAACTTAACTAAAAATAATACTTCTCAAACAGTATTGTTTTCTATACTATTTGTTTCAAAGAACTTTTGTTGACTAAGACAAAGATGTAGATAATCTGATTTGAGCACCTTTTAGTGTTCGTGGTAGCTAGTAGAATTGAAGTGCTCTCCTGAAATAAAGGAGTAGAAATAAAAAAAGTCCATTCATGAAAATTTACTATACGACTGGATTGCTCGTAGCGCCAAAAAAAGAAGCCACCACCGTTGCTAGGCAGGAAGTGAACTGACCAATCAGGTGCGACATTGGTTGACAGGCGTCTTGAAAACGACGAAGTTGAAAGACAAAGTTAAAAAACACGAAGTTCGAAAACACGAAGTTGGAAAACACGAAATTGAAAAACACGAAGTTAAAAACACGAAGTAAAAAAACACGAAGTTGTAAAACACGAAGTTAAAAACACGAAGTTAAAAAACACGAAATTGAAAAACACGAAGTTAAAAACACGAAGTAAAAAAACACGAAGTTGTAAAACACGAAGTTAAAAACACCAAGTTAAAAAACACGAAATTGAAAAACACGAAGTTAAAAAACAAAGTTGAAAAACACGAAGTTAAAAAACACGAAGTTAAAAAACACGAAGTTGGAAAACACGAATTTGAAAAACACGAAGTTAAAAATCACGAAGTTGAAAACACATGACTACTTCTACGAGAAATATCAGAATTTATTGAGACAACATTTCGTGGATTATTTTTACATAAAGCACAAATAAAATAAGAAACAAACTTGGCTGTTACGAAAAAGAACAATATCCAATGATTTTATTTAAGTGACTTCGCCATAGCTTACTACAATACGTATTAAAAGGCTGCGTACTCCAGTCAAAATACAAATGTAGTTCATATGAAAGATCTTACTTCAGCTCCTCTACTTTCCTGCATGAGGAACTAAATAGTTTATTTCGAATAATTTTTATCCAAAGAGCATTCACAACAGCTATCACTATGTGATCGCCATCAAAAGAGCTCCACTGCCGATAAAGAAGCACTCAATGACGTCATATTTTCAACTAGTCATATCTTCTTAACTAAATTGATAGGAATGCTGAAACTTTGGAAATAAACTAAAGTTAGTGAGATCTTTCATACAAACTACATTTGTAGTTCCTTACAGACCTTATATCCGTTGCTAAGGATGCTTAGAATTAACAAAAATGCCATAAAATTTTACAGATTTAAGAATCCATCAAGACAGTCTGTATTGGGTAAAACTCTTTCGTTTGGTAATGCCATATGATGACGTCATTATGACGTCATCATGACGTCACCGAAAAATGAAAATTCCTATAATCTTTGAAGGTTTTTAAGTAAAATTAATTTTTCACATGCCATTAGAATCTGGACTGTTATCTTCAAAAAAGTACGTATGGATTTTAAGAATTTTTAAAAGTAGCCCGGATATCGAATTTTTTAGGTGAGTAAACACAATAAAATATTGATAACTTCATTTTTATTTAATTTTTCAACAAATCCATACGTACTTTTCTGTAGAAAGTAATTTAGGTTTATAATGTCAAAAATGACGAAAATTATAGAGTTTTTATGTTTGTCGACGACGTCATATGACGTCATCGAATTACGTCACCAGACGAAAGAAGTTTGCCTACATATTCCAGACAAAATATATTGGTTATACCTTGAGTTTATTGTCCACTCACGATATATATTGAGCGCTTAATGAGCTGTCCTTAGCAACCGGTTGTCTAGCAACGGAATACGTCCGAACACCCTTAACAAACAGACAAAACTGTCACAAACACTACAAACTATGATAGGGTAACCGCAACAGCGTGACAGCAATTACTGCAGGCCCATAGAACATAAAAGGATCAGAAATATTAATGAAACTACTACAATATAAAACTAAAAACTAAAAACAGCATGTAATACTGTGAGAATTAACCAAACAATCGGAACACAACTGACTAACTAAAAAGTTGTTGAATCACCAGGTTTTCTTAAAGCGGTAAAATGGAACTCCAAGAATCATCAAAGATCCCAGGAATGACGTCACGCCCCACGGTATCCTGGCGACAACTGCTTCCCAGGTCTGCACCATGTAGCCCACGGCGGTGCACAGTGGTAGTCCCACATTCATTACCAGGCGTCCGAGGTTGTTGCTCGTCGTTTCATCTCCTTCGCGATAGCTCATTTCCTCTGCCCAAGGCAATGCGAGGGTTTTCACGATGGCCGTCGCCAGCTCAGAACGTTGCATCAGCCACACGATTGGTTTAGCCAGCACGTGATATCCCCGGAACACGTGACTGTTTTCTCTCGCCAGGCGCTTGCCAAACGACACGTCGTTGAGGTAGAGTTGAAGCGGCAGTTGTCCTTGCTCAAGAAGTTCAGTGCATATCACCGTTCCAGACCCTTCTTTGATCCCCAGCGCGGTCGCAGCAGTACAGCTACCTCCGATCCCTACTGCGCATGGTCCGATACAAGCCGCTGCCCCTATTCCCAAGGTGAAGAACCCTAAAACACCCGCGCAAACCCCGCAGCCGACCGATGCACCCACACACGTCGCAATTGCGCCCGTTGTCGCACCGGATAGCAGCAACTTGCGCCTGCCTTTGGGTTTGGTCAGCAGTCCTAAGCATTCGTTTTTCTCCATGGGGCTTTCACTCGGTGAACAGCCGACTTCGTAGGTCAATTCCCCGATCGGAGTTTGGCAACTCATGTGCATTTGGTATCCATAAACTGCAGGAAGAACGAGTAAGTTTGGAAAGGAAGCCTTTGTGTAATCTTTAACGATGGTGCGAAACGAGAATGGATCAGTGGTTTCCACTTTGATTCGAGCATCGCTGCACGAATTGTTCAGGTAGCCCTCGAGTTCAAACAGTTCCGACCTGTTGACGACAGCACCCGACGACATTCCGAATGTATTCGACGAGGTCATTGAAAGAACTTGTGACATGACCCCACCGTCGTCTTCTGCCGACCTTTTACCATATTTGGTCATGAAATCAGTCTTAGAAACTCGCGTGGTACCGTCGATGTACCATTTTCCCTCCATCATCACCTGCACCATCTTGTCATCCGGGATGTTTGGAAGCACCACGACGCGTATGTATTCGCCGGATATCCGCTGACCTCTGGCATCGATAGATATCTGACCCGACAGTCCTGATCCCCAATGCTCTTTACTCTTCAGCTCGCTCTTGATTTTATTGGCGTCGGCGCTGTTGGTGGCTCGGGCCGTATCGTACAGAACTCGGATGGCGTCATAAGCCATGGCCGCTTGTAGCATCGGTTGTTCGTCGAGCAGTTCCGATAGCCTAGCGAACGTACGGCCTCGCTTTTTAGACTTTCCAAATTGGTCGCCAGCGTAGACCAAACTGTAGAGGCTGACGGTCTGGGAAGTGTTCAATGCCTTGGCAGAGTTGAGGATAGCATGGTTGAGAGCGAGTGCGTCGGATGCGTACCACATCCTCCCAAGAAGCAGCGAGTCTCCCTGCGCGGCTTCCAGGAGAAGCTTCACTTCGTTTTGGCCGACCAGGAAAATCGATGCGTTCGGGCGAGCCTTCAGAGCTGTCTTCACTTGTGCCAATACAGCATCGGCCGTCTTCTCCAGGTTTTCTGGCGAATACTTGATCGGAGCGTTCACTTGCAGTTTGTTCACGAGCGATTCCACGATCGTGTTCAGTTCGTCGATGATTTCCAAGCTGTGCGGATCATCTCGGACGATGGGAATCAGTTCGGAGACTTCGGTTTCTGTTAGGTGTGAGCGTAGAGCGTAGGCCAGTGCTTGGTTTGTCATGGTCAACTGAATCACATTGTTGTATTTCGTGAGCTCCGTGGTTGTAGCATGAGGGGTCAAGATCAAAGTGTCGTTTGCGTTCTTCTCTGCCCAAGCGGCGACTTCGACGGCTTCGGAATTGGACAAACCCACGAAAAGCTTCACGTGTTCTTCGTTGTAAAGTTTTTGGAATGCGCGCAACGCTTTTTTCGGTGAACTTTCCGTGTCTTCTTGGAATGTTGTGATGTCCATCCCTTTCTGGGAATCCGTTAAATCTTTGATGGCCATCAACGCGGCTTCCTTGAGAGAGCGTTCACTCGCGCTTCTTGCTCCTTTGGAAGCGAACAACAGGCCGATTTTAACAGGTTCTTTCTTTGATACTAGAAAATAAAACTGTTCGATTAGTTCGTAGGAAAACAATCAACTTTGTTTTCAGCCGGGTTTTCGCATTCCTGAACTCTTAGTCTCGAACCACTGAAATCCAAACTATATATACATGTACATAATTTCTGTGTGATATGGATATTTCTTGGACTTATACATAGCGTATATCAATTCCTATGTTATAAATATTTGTTTTCTTCGATTACTTTTGATACTAATCAAAAAGGTTTCATGGCGCTTTTGATTTATAGTTTCATGGCCCAGCACTTTTCCTTCTGCCCCTCTCCCCGGTGGAATTAATCACAGCTCCCTTATATTTTCAAATGTGAATTTTAAAAAAGCAGGGTTCAGGACCAGCACTCGTGTGTTGTCGGTATGAATGTAAATTGAAAATTTAAGATGTGCTGGGCCACGAAACTAAAACAAAATGTATAGTTGGGTCATGAAACCATCCATGCAGGGAAACCTGGTTTCTTTAACAATAATTTTCAGTTTTCCTTCTGCGACATAAGCATAAACACAGGGTCATCACCTACCTATACTATCAAGTTTTGTGATTGGTTGATTAAAACAATAAAACAATAGAATCAACCACAAAGAAACCAATGTCCTAACCTAACCACTTTTGTTCCATATAGCCAATCGCAAAACCTGTTCATTTTAGGTACGTATTTACTGTAAACACAAGATCAATATGAAAACAAAGCATGATTTCTCCTCTGGGACTTGCGAAGACAAAACAACGAGAATTTTTCTTTGTTTCGTCTTTTGTTCTGTTCTTGGCTTATGCTTATATCGCAGGCTTCAAAACTTCATTCCTTGGTTTTGCCTTTTGTTTTGCCTTATTCTTATGTCCAGTTAATGACTGGTGGGAACTCGAGATGCGAATTACATCTCTTGTCAAATTACATCGATCTTGTCAAATTACATCTTGTCTGAGAATTGTTGTTTTAGAGTCGTATTTCATTTTTGAGAAACGGCGAATATTCTCACACTTGACTTTACCACTTTCCTTCTTCTCTGGCAATTTCTTAGAATTCGTGCAGTCACTTGGTTGCATTTTACGCGGCTGTTTTAGACGGGCGTATTTTTCATTCGTCATACGTAAACTTGTTATGCTAGACATGAGTGTTCATGCATTGAATACGAATTAAAAACTGTGAAAGGTTCGTCTAACGCGTTTACATACATGCAAGGCAGGTGTGGCGGTCTGAGATTGTACCGTGCTGAGATTGTCCTGGACATGCGCACTGACCGTTTGGGCCTGTAATAAATATCTCCCGTGCTAAGATTGCTCATTTACATACATCGTGCTTTTGAAGAAGATATAATATGTCGGTAGATATAATCCAGGAAAGCTTTCTCGGATAATTTTGCTCACTAGATAAACTTGTTTATTCATGTTTGTTAAGTCTACAAGTTCTCAACTTCGATGCTCACAATGTTCTACAAACAGTTTTGAATTTGCATGTGGTGTTTATAAAAGTAACTTTGTTATGAACACGATATTATATTGTTCAGGTTGAGAGTCCGCATAGTAATGATGTCGAGTTATCAGCTATTTTTATTTCAGTCAATGATAATTTGTAGTTGATGAAGGAATTTTCGCTTAATACCAAGATGCTCTGTAGTGTTAATTCCTTTCGATAAGGCGCAATCGGAATTTGGCAAAAGGTTTGAGATAACTTTGGTTGAGCGACTTGAGCCAAGATTACAAATTGCACAATCTGAAACTATCATGAATCAATCGTTTTGCTTCAAAAGGTTTGCTTGAACTGGTCATTAACATTCGATTATACAATTCGAGATACAATCTTAGCACAGTGACAATCTCAGACCTTTCTTGCGCGTGCTGAGATTACAACCACTTTTCGAACATGCGCACTAAAGAATATACAATCTCAGCACGGTGACAATCTCAGACCGCCACACCGGCCCGAGATCAGGTGGAACTGACTTTAATTCGGATATAGTGTTTTCCTGTAGGTTGTTCATAGCGCTAACCATTGAGCTACCGCGCGACTCAGATGGAGAACGAAGGTTACAATTGATATATGTACTGCCTATGCATGTAGCAGTCACTATTTACCAGTAATGCTTGGATGTGTTAATATATACACTAGTCACTATACTGTTGTGAATGTACAGGAGAGATTGCATGAGCAGACAGACGACAGACGCATTACTGATATGATATATATAGTGACTGCCACATAGGCAGTACATATATCAATCGAACCAGTGCATCATTGTAACCTTCGCTCTCCAATCTGAGTCTCGGTAGCTCAATGGTAGGTTCGATTCCTGTCCAGGACTCAGAATAATTTTTCTGAGGATTTGAGTTTGACGATTGTCCATGTATCGTCTGTCTATTCCAAGCTCCACTACATCAGTGTATATATAATATATTCAACACATAGAATAATATGATGGAAATATCTAACATATACAGACATTTATACACAATCACTTTGGTGCAGAGGTTTGTTAATTTGACAGCAATCCATAAAACGTGAAACTAAAGCGGATAAGCAAGCGATATTCTTATTCCAGAATACATGGAAGTTAATCCAGCTACTACTGAGAACTTGTTCCTTGTATTTCTTAGGTCTGCACTCCAAATAATACTTTAGTTTCCCGCCCACCGCTTGCGTCTCCTGGAACTGGCCGCATGATTTGTCCATTATTGTGCTCTTGTTTCCATTATTTATACCCTTCTGTAATCAAGAATAACAAAAATCCACTGTTTCCGAACGATCTACCATTGAAGCGATTATATATCAACTGAAAGTTAACGTACAAATACAAAATAGCACGGTCGATAATGTGTGACGACGCACATTGATTCCCGCGGAAATTCGGCAATGTCTTCGACTATCGTTAGGCATCAGTTTCTTCGTTTTAAATAGACGACTGAATATAGATAGATAGTATTTGGTTAGGAAAGACGGAACACAAGATTTAGGGTATATGTTCATTTATATTAACCATAATGGATAATGGTAATCGACCGGCCGCCCACGTGCAATTCTCTGAAAGGAGTCGACGGGGAAAAGTCGAATTTGGAGTGGCCTAAGCTGTAGTTTTGAACTATTTGTTTCAAATACACATTCATGTAACTCAATTCGTATACTGGCTTTGTCAGAGAGTTGAAGGGATAGTGAAAGTCGCGGCTTTTTTTCAATGGCTGAGAGGCCAACCATGAGTAAACAACAGCTGAAATGAGCAAATGCAGCCCTCACACAGTCTGAGGTTAGACAGGTAACAGATATCATAACACCTACCCATCTCCTTCTCTGGCAATTTCTTCTCGCATTCACTTGGTTGCATTGTTACAACCAACACCACTATGATAACCACGAGTACTCCAACTCCACCGATGATTCCCATAATAAGACCTTTATTTTTCCGCTCAAGTCTTGTCACCCTTACTATCATTTTTGCATCCTTGTCGTGCAGCTCCGTGCCTTCTTCGAACAAAGGTTTTTCATTTCTTGAAAGCGCCATGAGTACTGCAGGCGAGCCTTTTTATTGAAACAAGTGGTTTAAAAGGAATCTTAAAGAAAATAAAGCAAATGCATGACGTGTTAATTCTGGGAAAAAATAGGACAATATACATGGACAAACAGAGCTCAAATCAAATCCGCAGAAAGTCAGGTTCGATATATTTTGTATAGTGTTTGCAGCAGGTAACAGAAACTTCGAAGGTATATATAGTATATATATATATATATATATATATATTATATATATATATATATATATATATATATATATATATATATATATATATATATATATTATATATATTATATATATATATATATATATATATATATATATATATATATATATATATATATATATATATATCTTAGGATAAATATCAAAGCCCAGCATAATATTTTGACAAAAACCATTATATTGAGTAAAACACGAGTGAAATCATAATATTTAATAAAGTTCTAACGTTTCGTTGTTAACACAACATCTTCAGAGAATAATAATTACATAAGTGCAGGGAGCCTAAATATATAGTTACAAAGTTGTCATAAATTATGAATAATTAACAAATAAAGAGGAAACTAAAAATAAATATTACAGGATGAGACGACACTAGTATACAATGACAAAGAAGGAATCAGCTTACAAAAGAAAAAGTGGTGCGGTGCCAATATTTGCGTTTAAAGGTGGTTTGAGATCGCGAATAAGAAGAGTTTCGCGCAAAAGAAGTTCTGATTCGAAAGTATACAATTAGAAATAATCTTAAAATCAGTAAAAGAGACAGGGTGACCAGTGTCACGGTGATGAGAGAGGATACTTGTAAGAGGAGGGTTACTATACTTCTTCTCAGTAAGAGGTGAGATTCCCATGTGGTTAGACACACGTGTATGTAGATGTCGGATTGTTTCTCCGATGTAAGAAGCTCCGCAGCTTCCGCACGTAAAATTATATACAACATGTGACCTAAGACGTAAGGGAATTTTATCTTTAAAAGAAAATAAATGAAAAAGTCTAACTGAAGGACGAGCGATAAATCTAATGTCAATTTGAGGATAGGCAGATGAGAGAAGTTTTCGGAGTTGGGTTCGGATTTGAACGAAGTGTTGTCCGGTAAACGGTAGAGAGAAATAAACAGTGTGTTTAGGAACTGTGGGTGGTTTAGGTGATTTTGAGAAAACTTTGTCGAGAAAAGCAGTAACACAGCTGTCGAGAAATTTCTCTGGATAACCATTATTAATAAGGTGCGTTTCAGTTTTTCCAGTTCAACCGTAAATATAGCATATATATATATATATATATATATATACGGTATATATATATGCTATATATATATATATATATATATATATATATATATATATAATATATATATATATGCAACTGGTCCCGGTTTGGTCTTAAAATGTATGTATTCCAACACTCGAAATTTTCCTTCACCATAAATCCTTTCAACATGTAGTTTGATCGAGTGAAATGCCAAATATTACCTATAATATACCCAGAATCTTATCCCGGCATTACCACCACCATATATACAGAACTCGTGACTAGGCTCTCGGCAACGGCTTCCGTAGCTCAGTGGTCAGAGCACTGCACTAGCATCGCAGAGTCGCGGATTCAATTCCCAGCCGGAAGGCCTTAAAGTTGCATTTTTCGCAACTGGTCCCGGTTTGGTCTTAAAATGTATGTATTCCAACACTCGAAATTTCCCTTCACCATAAATCCTTTCAATATATATATATATATATATATATATATATATATATATATATATATATGCCAAATATTACTTAAATATTAAATATTATATATATATATATATATATATATATATATATATATATATATATATATATATATATATATATATATATATATATATATATATATCAACTTATATGTAATGCACCGACAGACGATCTGACTGAAAGCTTTTTACACAGATAAGGTCATTCCTGGAATATATGGAGCTCAGGTATGGAACAGTGCCGTAACACTCATTAGCTAGGGTTAGGTCGAGAACTATAAAGGCCCCCGAAAATGAAGTGAAAGATCCAGGGAGCCCCTGCCAAAAATGGAGTGGAAGATTACAATGAAAAATTACGGCTTAACAGCGACATTATACTGACATATATTTCATCGTCATATTTAGTCAGAACTAATTTACGGGGGTCCCGATAATTGATTCCCCCGGACCACCCCCGGCCTCCTGCGAATCTGCGATTTATGGTGAAGAATCATTAATGTCCTGGGTGGGAGATTGACCTTAAGTTGATAAGAAAGAACTGATTTACCGATTTGCCAACGTTAACTCGATGGAGAAGGAATATATAGGTGTCTAGGTATTCACGATTGTTTAACATTGTACGGTATAGTGATAATATAGAAGTTATAGTTGAGCCTTCATGGGGCCCAAACCCAAGACGCCCGTCAATTTAACAAAAGTTCAAAGTAAGGATATCGAAAGAATTCAGCAACGTGCGGCTTTAAGGAAACTTTCCTGGAGTTGATAACCAAGTTTTACGCGAATCAAATCTTATGTAGTGAGAGATGAAACAAGAAGTGTGCGAGAAATGAAAGTGAACACCACATATACTAAAAGTGTATGAAACATCACTAACTTACCAAATGTGTCCGTTTCTCCAGTAATGCACACGATCAACGCTGGCTATTACTCTACAAGGAACTGTGCTTCAAATCATTGGTATAGTTTTAATCTACAGCTATATATAGCCTGATGTGTTGTCATGTCAGCTGGTTTCATCTTACCATTGTCAATAGGAAAAAAAAACACAAAGCAAGGTGTGCCAATAGAAAACAATGTGCTGCACTCGGCTAGTTTTACTTTCAAAACGGAACTACGACTTCCGTGCATGGTAATTCTAAGAAAACGGGACCGTCTTTGGGAGCGGTGGCAAACGTACAATATTTTGTTTTAATGAATTGTTTATAGGTAGCGTACTCGGTCGGGTTTTGGGGGCTCTGACGACTGAGCTACGGTACGGAGGCGGTTGCCGAGATCACGAGTTCTGCATGAGTGTATATATAATAGTGGTAATGCCGTGTGAATAATGCGGTATATTACAAGTAATATTTGGCATGGTGAGGGAAAATTTCGAGTGTTTCAATTTAAAACCTATACGTATGAACAAACAGAACAGTTGTGAAATAAAGAGTTGTCTTAAAATATACAGGCGAAGACCAACTTTGTCGCGTGTACGGAGTTTTGATTTGCCAGCCCTCCTAGAAGTGCATTTACATGGAAAATTTCCAGCCCTCATCCTTAATGTTTACGAAATAAATATAATGATATACATATAAGTGAGGGGATGCAGATTTCGCTTGGCGTTTACATGCATGGGAATATTCTAGGATTTCGGAGGGCTATAGCCCTTCTAGGAGGGCTGACTTGTTTACCGGGTTGACAACATGTATTTTCCCACAATCCCATTTTCTCGCACAAGTTTTCAATTTAAAACCTACGTACGAACAAACAGAACTTGTGAAACAAAGAGTTGTGTTAAAATATACGGGCAATGACCAACTTTGCGATCGCGTGTATACGGAGCTTTGACTTACCAGCCCTCCTTAGGAGGGCCAGCCCTCTTGAGTGCGTTTACATGGAAACTATTTCCAGCTCTCGTTGGCGAGACTAGGATGGCTGGCCCGCCAAGCCTGCCAAGATGGCTAGCCCTCTTTACAATCGGGTTAGAAGAAGAAAGCGTGATTAAGAGTTGCTTAAGGCGATGTGCATGCTCTCCAAATTTCCCAAGAGCTCTTGCAACCGTACAACATTTTGTCGAACACAATTAAGAGATCTTAATTTCCCTGGTCATTTAACATTGTGCTATCAATAGCTTTCGATAATGCTCAAAAACAGGAAGTAATGCATGTCGTCTGGAGGAAGTCTACTGTCTCAAGCGCTCCTTGTTTAGAAATTTCAAAGAACTCACAATATATGAGGCGGCCAACGTTTCCCCAACGGATTTCCATTTTTTATTGTTTTATCGAAATAATATCTAAACGGGGATCAGCCGAAGCTTGTTTAAATTTAATTGTATTGTATATAAATGTATTGTTCACAGGTGAACAATACATTTACATACAATACAATACATTATGTCAATTTACAATTTTGAGAACGAGATTGGAGCGAGCATGCTTCTTCGTGTACCGCGGACACACAATATTACATCATTGAAATATTTAGTTTAAAAGTAGGCTTAATAGGCTTTAATAGTATTCCTTTATTTCAGGGTTAGGACTATAGAGTTTTTATTTGGGTTATGGTTAGGGTTTTTGTTCTTGTAAAGCTTCTGAATCCCGAGAAAATAACCTTGATGTGTCTATGACGTGCAGTCTGCTGACATTTGAGTCACTGCACAGAGAAATGTGAGCTAAGTTAGTTCATGTGACTTGTGTCCATTCCTTGTGAGTATGTGCTGAACTAGAAGATAGTTTCGCGCTAATTGTTGTCACGATATACTGCGGAATGGGGGCAAACACTTTAAACATATTTGGAAATTATAAGTTTATTCAAATCATATATATAGGTTGCAGGCTAACGATGTCTGAAATCGTAGTTCTTTCACTGTTATATATCTACGAAAGTTTAGCGAAGGTGTTGATGTTTGAGTTAATTGAGTCGTGTTTATTTAGGATATAATATCCGTACTAGGTTCATAAGTTTCGATATACAAAATTACCTGTCAGTATAACTATTAAATTTAAACCACATGAGCCACAAAATCAATAGCGCCTGGCCAAAAATGTCGGTCATTGCAAACACTGACAGTGACACTGTCTTCGTTCAAATTCGTATAGTACGTGTAATTTACACACAAGAACCTGACCAAAATGTTGGTCAGTGTACGCAGCAGACACAATGAGTAAAATATACATAGTGAATAATACATGGTGTGCTGAAATATGGAATTTATTTCGAATGTTGAACAGGATATCTCACGAGTGCATGAGCGAAGCGAACGGGCGAAATATCGGCTCATGTTCAACACGAGAAATAAATTTAATATTTCCAAGAATCCATGTATATCATTATGTTTATTTCGTAAACATTAAGGATGAGGGCTGGAAATTTTCCATGTAAATGCACTTCTAGGAGGGCTGGCAAGTCAAAACTCCGTACACGCGACCGCAAAGTTGGTCTTTATTTCACAACTGTTCTGTTTGTTCATACGTAGGTTTTAAATTGAAAACTTGTGCGGGAAAATGGGATTCAGCGGGTTACGTAGGAAAATACATGTTGTCAACTCGGTAAACAAGTCAGCCTTCCTGGAAGGGCTAGACCTCCTCGAAGGGCTAGAATATTCCCATGTAATCGCGAGGTGAAATCCATCCATTTTACTAGGGACAACCCTACCAAGAGGGCCAGCCAATCTAAATTGAGAATTAATCTTTACTTCACTCAAAAAAGATGATTGAATGATTAATAAAAAATTGAATGACAGAATGATTAATAAAAAAACATATAAAGCGACTTTCACTATATCTTCCTGTCTCACAAGCGAATATATGAATTGAGTTACATGAATGTGTACTTGAAATAAATAGTTCAAAGCTACAGCCACTGATCTCTAAATAAAGACTGGATCGAGCAACTATTGTTCAGAATTATGAAGCCGGAAGTCCGCCATTACTAAGGGACCAACTGAGAATCCTATGAGGTTGTGCTCTTACCATCGACAAAATAAAATAATATTACTATAAAGAGGACCAGAAAACATTTTTCAAATTACTGGGTAAAACGATTCATCGCCTACCTATACAGATTTACTGCGACTTTGGTCCCTTAGCAATGGCTGCCGTTGGCTCTAATTATCCTGTGAGAGAAGCTTGATATGAAACGTCAAATTAGGTTGAAGATTTTATGCATTTAATGTTAACAAAGAAACTATATTGGCCAGACACTAAACCTATTTTGCTAGCGTCACAGTTTGATTTGCTTGCAAACTCGGAGTTTCAAATGATCTCTCGTTAATTTACATTATGCAAATATATATGCAGGCTTCAAAATCAGCTCATCAGATACAATAGAAAGCTCAACCCAGTCTTTATTTAGAGATCAGTGGCTACAGCTAACCGAATGACCTTTCGATTTTGAGAATGTTCATATTCCGGAACTACCGAATACCAGGAACCAGTTATATAGCTGGATTATTAACTTCCATGTATTCTGGAATAAGGATAAAGTTATCGCTTGCTTATGATATTCGCTTAGTTTCACGTTTTATGATTGCTGTCAAATGAACATAAACCTCACCGTAAAGTGATTGTGTAATTGTCTGTATATGTTAGATATTTCCATCATTATTCTGTACAGTTGTATATATTATATATTATTTTCTCAAGTCTTTAAACAGTTCCTCTAAGAACTCATATCTCTTTTTCTCTTCCTTTACTCCAACATTACGCCATTGTTATATATTGGTAAATGTGTTTATATATAAGCAGTTTCAGAGCGTTCTAAGATTATTACCAATCACCATGGTATATACGTTGCTTACTAGGCTATTTATATCCTGATGTATATAGTGTATAGCTTGGAGACTGGACTAGTAGATAGGTGAAGCATGGACTATCGTCAAGCTCATATCCTCAGGTTCGAGTCCCTCGACTGACCTCATGTAACCTTCTGATTGCCGGTGAGACGCTCTAACCATTGAGCTACCAAGACTCAGATGAAGAGCAAAGGTTTGTACAATGATATACTGACGCTTTCTATTACAGTAACGAAAGCAATATTGCCAATTCAATATATTAATGCTCCATATATAACTAATAATTGGCGTATATCCGCCAAACCTTTCTAAGAGGTGTATTGATATTTTTGAAACTTTGCCAAACTTTGTCACTCCTCACTTTTACAAAGAAAACAGCCAGTTTTGTACAGTGTAATTAAAGAAATTTAAATAACAATTGATGGCGTATTAAATAACATCACACGTAATACCGAGAAATTATCATGAATTTCTAAAACCTTGCAATAATTCTTTACCAGTTACAGTAACATTTAACAAAAAACAATGCAACGTAGACATCTTATGTAGTCATCATGCAGTGCTATAAATCTCGCGAAACATAACTTTCGGTTTTACATTTTGCGTCAGTGTTATTTACATTGTTTGGAGACGCCCCTAATACATTACATTGGGTGGGTCCAGACGAATACCGTACCTCGTCGCCCCTCCCAACTCGGCAGACGTTATGACTCGATCGTTGAGCTAGTCCGACAATTCACAATCAGTCATGTTATTTATGTTGGGAATGCCGTTAGAGGCTGCTAAGCCCACACAGTCACGATAGCTTTGTTACGTTTCACAATTTATTACTCACAATCACTTGGTCTCAATCGCCTTCAAGGTTCTCATACGGTCTCAACTTACACACACACACTAAAAATTATACTATAGATTATATACTCGTCACTTATACGCACTTAGTTATTCTCTAATCTCTTACTGTACTTGTTGACAGATAATAAACATATCGACATGCAATTACACAATTTCCCACACACTCCCCTATTCGCCTCCAGAAGAGGAGAATAATAATCGAATTTTGCCTAAGCGTAACGAAACCGATATATAAAGTTCAATAATTAACTATAAATGTTTAACGATTAACTATAAATGTTCAACGATCAACTATAAATGTTTAGCGGTTAACTATAAATGTTTATAAATGTTCATCTTCCGTTATCTCTTGAATACGGCATGTTGCTGCTATTGCTGCATCTCTTTTCGGTCGGAAATCCGGTGCGTCGACTCTTAGCTCCACAGGTTTCCTTTCGGTTGTGATGTCGCACGATAACTCGAGTGGGTATAGGTGCTGAACGGCTCGCTCCAAACAGCTCTGTCCCGTTTTCAATTTTGCTCCCCTTACAACTCCGTCACGGCCCGTTATCAGACTGCTCACTACGCCAATTTTCCATTTTCCTCGATTTCTGTCTTGTGCCTTGATGATCACGACATCTCCCACTTCAAGAGTGATCTGTTTCTTACCATGTTTCAGGTTGTGTCTCTCGCGAAGCCCTTTCAGATACTCCGAAGTCCATCTCCCCCAGAGGACGTCTTTGCATCTTCTTAAATACTTTGCGCGTTTACGAAGGTCGTGGTCTTCAATATGTCGGTCTTCTCTCTCTGGTAGTAAGTTGGGACGCCCGAATTGTAGTGCGTTTGGTGTCAGTAATGGCAGTTGAACATCATCTTCGACGTAGTCGAGTGGTCGGTTATTTAGCGCCACTTCTATGTCAAGAAGGACATCCTGTAGCTCCACCAAAGTGAGATACCCGTTGCCAATGGACTTGTAGAGGGCTTGTTTTACGAGTCCAACCATCCGCTCGAATTGCCCACCCCACCATGGTGCGCGACTCAAGTTAAACTGCCACTTGATTCCTATCTTGGCTAGGTAGTCGTTGAATCGTTCATCTCGCATCACTTGTTTCAACCACTTCGCTCCTGCCACGAAAGTTTTCCCATTGTCTGAGTACACCTTCTCAGGACGGCCTTTCCTTGCGATGAAACGTTTGAAAGTGGAAAGAAACTCTTCTGTACTCATGGTTGTCGTTAACTCGAGGTGCAAGGCTCTGGTCAGACTGCAGGCGTAGACGATGATATATGCTTTACTTTCCTGTTTTCCCCCTTTTCGATACTTGATTGGTCCCGCGTAGTCCACGCCTATAACTTGGAAAGGCGACGTTCCCTCAGTTCGATCTCTGGGTAGGTTTCCAGCTTTTGGAACTGGTAAAGCTTTGGCATGGAAACGTCTGCATCCGTGACAACGTTTGATGACACGTTTCGCGAGTCTTCTCAATCGTGGGATCCAATACCTCTCTCGTAATTTTGCCATGGTTAACCCCACTCCCCCATGGAGAGAGGCTATGTGGGCATGATGTACTTGCTTCTCAGTGTAAAGGTCGCTGTCTGGAAGATAGATAGGGTAATCTCCTTGTATTCGGCCACGACAGACGAGAATTCCGTCGCTGTTTGGTTCTAGGTTGAGCTTTTGCCGATCCTCTTCAAATTTACTAGCTTCTCTGTTTCTCATTTGGACTTTCTTTTCCCACAACAGTTTCTGGTAATCAATTTCTTCTGTTGTCAACGGACCAGTTGTTTGGTGTTCTTTCGGATTTCTGGCATTGCGCTGGAATCGTGAAATCCATCCACAGATTCTCAAGGTCTTCCATAAACTCCATTTGTTCAATAGTTTGTCGAAATCGTCTTCTTCTTCTTTTATCGCGGTTTTGAACAACTCTTTCAACGGTTTGGTTTCGGCTAAGCTTTCCTGATTCGAGTTGGTGACAATATCAACTGGCCAGTGTTCTGAGGACGATAGCCATTTTGGACCTTTCCACCACAGACTTTGAGTCTCGCTCACGTTTCCTCCTCTGCTACCGAGATCGGCTGGGTTTTCCAGACTTGCAACGTGTCTCCACTGGATGTAATCTTTCGCCTGGATCTTACGGACACGATTTCCAACAAATTGCTTGAAGTCACCACCACCACGTATCCAATGGAGTGCAACTGTGCTATCCAACCAACCGACCACTTTCGTTACTGGAAATCCTTGTAGTGCTTCTCTAACGTTGTGAACCAAATTGGTGGCCATATGGGCGGACACTAGCTCTAATCGTGGAATGGTGAGACCTTTCTTGGCTAGGCGTGATTTTGCAGCTACGAGGCCTTGGGTGATGCCTGATGCTTGCTCGACTACAGCTATAACGGTCGCTGCTACGCCTTGTCCACTTGCATCGCCAAATGCGTGGAGGTTGATGGCTTGGATTGGTTCTTGAAACTTGGCTAAACTCCGAGGCACGCTTACGTGATTGGGTAGGTTGTCTTCCCACCTAGACCACTTGTTCATTAATTCTCGTGGAAGGTTAACGTCCCAGGGGGTTCTTGCGTCACAACAGTCTCGGTAGAAGAACTTTCCTTGCAGCGTTACAGGAGAGATAAATCCAAGTGGGTCGTAGATCTTGGCTATTTTTCCGAGGATCCCTCGCTTGGTTGGCGCAGTTACTTGGGTCGGGATCTCGACTTTGATGACGTCTTTCCTTTTATCCCAGGACAACCCGAGAAGTCCACATTCTCCGGACTTTACTCCGAGCTGCTGTTTGGCGTAGCTTTCCCCTTCTAGGTGGCTTGGTAGAGTTTCTTCTGTCTCAAGTGCTGGGATATTAGAATGCCATTTGTGTAACTGAAATGTCGCGTCATTGAAGATCTTTGTTGCTGTTTTCTTTAGTTGTTGAACTTGTGCTACGGTGTCTCCTCCAGTGACGAGGTCATCGACGTACAAGCTCTTGTTTATTTCTTCCACGACTTTTGGATAAGTCTGTTGGTAACTCTGCAAGTGTTCTTGGATCACTCCCCCAAGAAGAAATGGCGAGGGAGCTAACCCAAAAAGTGCTCTGGTGAATCGTAATGTTTGGGTTTCTTTGGTCTTCGTGTCCTTTAGCCAATGAAAACGCATAGCATCTCTATCTTCTTCGCGGATGCGTACTTGCAGGAACGCTTGCTTCAGGTCCCCCGTTAAAGCAACTGGATGGAATCTACCCCGGACCAATACTTGCCAAAGTCGGTTCTGCAGCGGCGGTCCTGTCTCCAGGCATTCGTTCAACGAAGGTGAATTCGCGTTCTCTCGGGCGGATGCATCGTACACGATGCGCAGCTTCGTGGTCTCCGCTGTCTCTCTAACCACGGCCTTGTGAGGTAGGTAAAACTCCCGACCTTGGGGTTCCTTTTCGACTCTTTCTACTATGCCTTGATCAAGCTGATATTGGATGATTTCATCATACTTTTGTAGCATTTCTTGTTTTTCTAATTTCCGGACCAGGCTGTCAAGTCGTTTCAGGCTTCCCGTCTTGTTATTTGGCAGAATTGGGTGATTTCCTTTCCAAGGGAGGCTGGTCTCGTACCATCCTTGTCCACTTCTTGTCAGTTGTTCCTTGAATTCGCTGTGGACGTTTTCTTGGTCTCCCGTTGGCGAGTCTTGTAGACCTAGTACGTCTAGCCTACAAAGCTGGTCGTAATCTTCTCTTGCCACTTGTGTTAAGAACATGTTTGTGAGGTCGACTTCTTCGCCTGGTGATATTATCGTCCATCCAAACTGGGTGAACTCAGCGATGGGCTCACCAGAGCGACCCACCCTGGGTTCGGTTGCTGTCTTGATTTTGGCGAAGTCACCAGTGCCAAGGATCAAATGTACCGGAAGTCGTTCTTTCTGGTCGTCGTCTTCCATGATCACGCCATGAAGGTGAGGGTGATTAGCGATGGTTTCTTTGTACTTCGGATTGTTCAGAGTTAAGAGTTCATTTCTCTCCACACGCGTGACTTCGGTTTCCAGGCTAAATTCCCCACTTGAATTGCTGATTTTGAGGTCGTAGATTTCAACCAATTTTGTTGAAGTGCCAAGCATCATCTCAACGCGACGTATTTCCTTTTTGTGAGGGCGAGCTTTAATCCGATCAAGAAGTGCTGAAGAGGCGTAAGAGCTCCCCGCCCCCGTATCAATTAGAGCGCGACATTTGACACCATTGACTTTCACCACCACGACTGGATAGATGACAGTTCCTTTGGTCGCACTTGTTGTTGTTCGCAACAGGTGGGTAGAATTGTCGCAAATGGAAGTGTGGTGTCTGCGCTTGCAATTGGAACATCCGGAACGACTCCGACACTCGGATGCTCGATGGTCGGCTCCCGTGCAATTGAAGCACAATCGCTTTTCGCTCAAACATTTTTTTCGGTCTACTGACGTCACCACTTTGGGGCAGCTGACAGATGCGTGGTTATCTTCGTTACAATAAACACACCTTCTTTGTCTCACTTCGCGTTGTCGTGTCTGAAAGTTTTTTGCGTGCGGCGAATTCCGTGGGTAATGTGGCCTATCTTGAGGCGGTTTCTCGCTTGGCTTTATTGGGTTTCGCTCCGTCCATTTCCTAAGCGCATCTACTAGTTTGACGAAATCCCACTGACGCCAATCGTCGTCAGTTCTAACTAAATCGCCCCTTATTGCTTCTAATTTATCAATAGACATTCGTACATACCCATTGACGTCTCTCAATTTTCCCATGGTTTCCAGAGATTGTACGTTGAACAAAAGTTTATCGTAGAACTCGTGGATCTTGGCGGGGCTTTATACATGGCAAGAAATATGAACACCATTTCGTAAAATGTTACGTACTACGCAGTAGTAGCGTAGTTGCATTGCAACAGCACACTTTTATTATATTATATACTTATATTATATATTTAATAAATATATTATATATTTATTAAACGTATATATTACGTTTGTGAGTTTTGTTTGGAAATGAACTAAGGAAATGATATTATGGACGCATACTGTATATTCGTAGCAGTGTAGTACAAACTTAGTTTTATTTCTTAAAATAAAAGAATAAAAAAGTCAAAGGAATGATATTGCAGTCGTATACTGTATGTTGACTATATATTCGTAGCAGTGTGGGTGCGTAGTTGCGTAGTGGCTACACAGTTTTAAATTTAAAAATAAGGAAATGATATTGTAGTCGCATGCAGTATATTCGTAGCAATGTAGTAGCGTAGTAGCGTAGTTGCGCAGTACAAAGTTAGTTTTAAATTTAAAAACCAAGGAAATGATATTGTAGTCGTATGCAGTATATTCGTAGCAATGTAGTAGCGTAGTAGCGTAGTACAAAGTTAGTTTTAAATTTAAAAACCAAGGAAATGATATTGTAGTCGTATGCAGTATATTCGTAGCAATGTAGTAGCGTAGTAGCGTAGTTGCGCAGTACAAAGTTAGTTTTAAATTTAAAAACCAAGGAAATGATATTGTAGTCGTATGCAGTATATTCGTAGCAATGTAGTAGCGTAGTAGCGTAGTTGCGCAGTACAAAGTTAGTTTTAAATTTAAAAACCAAGGAAATGATATTGTAGTCGTATGCAGTATATTCGTAGCAATGTAGTAGCGTAGTTGCGTAGTTGCGCAGTACAAAGTTAGTTTTAAATTTAAAAATAAGGAAATGATATTGTAGTCGTATACTGTATATTCATAGCAATGTAGTAGCGTAGTTGCGCAGTACAAAGTAAGTTTTAAATTTGAAAACCAAGGAAATGATATTGTAGTCGTATGCAGTATATTCGTAGCAATGTAGTAGCGTAGTAGCGTAGTTGCGTAGTACAAAGTTAGTTTTAAATTTAAAAATCAAGGAAATGATATTGTAGTCGCATGCAGTATATTCGTAGCAGTGTAGTAGCGTAGTTGCGTAGTTGCGCAGTACAAAGTTAGTTTTAAATTTAAAAATAAGGAAATGATATTGTAGTCGTATGCAGTATATTCGTAGCAATGTAGTAGCGTAGTTGCGCAGTACAAAGTTAGTTTTAAATTTAAAAATAAGGAAATGATATTGTAGTCGTATGCAGTATATTCGTAGCAATGTAGTAGCGTAGTTGCGTAGTTGCGCAGTACAAAGTTAGTTTTAAATTAAAAAACCAAGGAAATGATATTGTAGTCGTATGCAGTATATTCGTAGCAATGTAGTAGCGTAGTAGCGTAGTACAAAGTTAGTTTTAAATTTAAAAACCAAGGAAATGATATTGTAGTCGTATGCAGTATATTCGTAGCAATGTAGTAGCGTATAGTAGCGTAGTTGCGCAGTACAAAGTTAGTTTTAAATTTAAAAACCAAGGAAATGATATTGTAGTCGTATGCAGTATATTCGTAGCAATGTAGTAGCGTAGTTGCGTAGTTGCGCAGTACAAAGTAAGTTTTAAATTTGAAAACCAAGGAAATGATATTGTAGTCGTATGCAGTATATTCGTAGCAATGTAGTAGCGTAGTAGCGTAGTTGCGTAGTACAAAGTTAGTTTTAAATTTAAAAATCAAGGAAATGATATTGTAGTCGCATGCAGTATATTCGTAGCAGTGTAGTAGCGTAGTTGCGTAGTTGCGCAGTACAAAGTTAGTTTTAAATTTAAAAATAAGGAAATGATATTGTAGTCGTATGCAGTATATTCGTAGCAATGTAGTAGCGTAGTTGCGCAGTACAAAGTTAGTTTTAAATTTAAAAATAAGGAAATGATATTGTAGTCGTACGCTACTACATTGCTACGAATATACTGCATAGTTGCGTAGTACAAAGTTAGTTTTAAATTTAAAAATCAAGGAAATGATATTGTAGTCGTATACTGTATATTCGTAGCAGTGGAGTTTTAAATATAAAATCAAGGAATTGATATTGCACTGTATATTCATACACAGTATTTTGAATGATGAAGGGCTCCGCTCGAAACGTCAGTATTTCGTCACTAAATTCTTGGCAGTTTACCACCTTTTCACTTTGCTATATATATATATATATTCCAGCCGGAAACTCTAAGTTGCATTTTTCGCAACGACTGGTCCCGGTTTGGTCTTAAAATGTATATAATTTTCCTTGTATATATATATATATATATTTCAAAGCAGAACTGGTTTAGTTTGGCTGTATAGGAAGAGCATAGTAAAGTTAATTCAAATTATCTTTTTGGGTCGAGGAGAGATTTTCGTGACACAACTCAACCATGCCCGGCCGGCCGATATAAACAACCCCTCAGAACGTATTACATTCCTAAAGTTATATGGAAATGATTTTGGTTATATCAATTTCGCACTGCGCTGTGTGTCGTCTGTCAACAACCGGATTAAGACTTTATACTTAGCAAAGTGCTCACCCTAATGGCTTATCTCCTGATGACGCAAATTATATTTTATTTCATGTACATTAAAATACCGCCAGTGTTGGTTCAATTTACCTACATCTTATTCATAAAGTTGCAGATATTTCTGTATTAAAAGTCATCGAAAAGTTGTATTATTTATATGTTTTTTAGCTAAACACGCATTAGTCTAACAAATGTGTCAAAGAGACTATACAATGAAGATCTGAGTGATCCTGTAAAAGTTTCAAAGTGTTTTTCTCAGGACATGCTAATCAATACATTGCAATATTATCACGCAATGTAGCAATAGCGTGCAAGAGCATTACCACGGCGTGCTAGAGTCTACCAGCAGAATAAAAACGCGACGCACGCAAGACTCAGAAAACATTCGATAAGATGTCTTCCCTGTCAAGTCATTGAGTGTTAATATCATAGCGCTGATAATGTTTTGCGCTTGTGTACGTTAAAATGGTAAAACCAGAGGTTTACCCAGTGTTTCATGCACAATACAATTGAATACATAACGCATCTTTATTCTGAACGCTTATAATATTTTATCGTGCCTCTCATATCAATTTCGCACTCCGCTGTATGTCGTCTGTCAACAACCGGATGACGCAAATTATGCTAATTTTATTTCATCTACATTAAAATACCGGCAGTGTTGGTTCAATTACCACATCTTTATATTCGTAAAGTTGCAGATATTTGTGTATTAAAACTCGTCGAAAAGTTGTATTTTTTAGCTAAGCACGCATTAGTGTAGCAAATGTGTCAAAGAGATTTTTCTGGTAGCTCATGCGAAAATAAAGAACGTCCGCAGACTTGTAAAACTAGTACAGTTTCAAAGTGTTTTTCTCAGGACAACATGTTTCTTGACATTGCAATATTCTCACGCAATGTGAGCTGTAGTAATAGCGTGCAAGAGCGTTACCACGTGCTAGAGTCTGCCAGCATAATAAAAACGCGACGCACGCAAGACTCGGAGAACATTCGATAAGATGTCTTCCCCTGTCAAGTCGTTGAGTTTTAGAGAAGATGGCGAGGGGTCGGTTTGCATTCATAAGAAAGTGAAAAATGGATTCTATAAAAGCATTGCCGATTTCTGGTTTGAGATTCAAAGTTTTGTAATGTTTGAAGGAAGTCTCAACAACCGCAGTGGCTACATTTTCGGGGTACACAAGTTATTGGGAGAAAAGAAAGTATCCAAGTAAGTATATGTATATTAATACCTTTAAAATTTATTTCATGTAATTAACATGATCAAAACAAGGGACGTAAATCGGGACTAGTTTTTGACCCGTAGCGACCCGTATTTGCTTCATAAAATCTCGCACTACAATTGAACTGTGCCGTTTCACATGATGAAATACCATTTTACACCAATGACCAATTGGAGTGCAATACAGTAAACACCCGCATATAAGAACACATGATTTCGGGGTCAGGCTGATCGGGTTCTTATTTAACGGGTGCTTAGTGACAAATCAGCCTCAAAGTGTTCTTAAAATGTTCTTAAATTTCTATATTAGTAATACTACCCAAAAATGCCCCTAGATGTAAAATTAGCATAAATTAATAAATATTCTTTGATTTTAATGATCACAATCAATACTGTATCATTGAGCCTATAGATGAGATGACTGGCTGTCCTTTGACAGCTGATAGAGTCATGACTGCCAACATAAAATCACTTGTTTTTTATGTAATTATGACACCTTTTCCATTTTATAACATGCTGAATTTTTCAGGCTGATCTTGTTCTTATAAAAATGGGGCTTTATTGGCCAAATTTCAGCCTGGTGTTCTTAATCCATTTGTTCTCACATGCGGGTGTTTACTGTATCACATTTTTGGATAAAATTGAAATATGGCACAGTTTCTTGTTTAGTTCCGACTGAAATTCCGATCTCAAAATGAAAAATACGATACATAAATGGTTGTGTTTACATGATTGTTTATCAGTGCATAATTCATAAACTTGCGAAATGAATTTGGGAAGAAACGAAGCTGAAATAGTGTGTTATATTGACTAGGCAATTGTGCAAAATATGGCAATATCATGTTTTCAAAGTTAGAATTAAAAGAATCTGCCGACAAAAGTACGTTTCACTCGATTTGGTGCAGGCACACCTGGGAAAACAGTCTCACCTTGTCATTAAATTTTGACACCTAGATTGTCAAGGGTTTACAAAGAGTTTAAAACCCTTGGCAATCTAGTGGTATTTTCCTTTTTTTTTGTAAACTGTCAATTTGAGACGAGCAACTACATGTCCACAATTTCTAACACATTTTAATACCAACAAATCAATGAGACAATGTAAATATTTGTCATGCGATAAACTACTTTGTCTTTATATAATAAATAGATGTAGAGTGTTTTATTGCAGATGTGTGATTATTTATGGTAATGGCACATGTGATGATTATCGCTGATACAGCTATAGTTTAAAGCTGTTTTTTCTAAGCAATTGGACATTTTTTATATAATAAACAGAAAAATACATGGATGCTTGGAACTAAGAAATTTACTTCTGGTGTTGAAGAGGGTATCTCACTCGTTCGCTGTGCTCACTCGTTCGATATCCTGGTCAACACTCGAAATAAATTTCATATTTCCGCACATCCATGCATGTATTATCCTCTATGTATTATAAAATATAAATATCCATGTTTGCATTTTTCAACAGGAAATGCTTTATTTCATGCCGAGATATGGATTCAGCCAAAAAATTCAAAAATGCATTAAACCAAACTTTAGCTGATTGTGGAGGTGTATTTTGGGAAGATGTGAAAGATTTTCAACTGCAAACACTACTCAAGACAATGACAAAAAAGTTTTTTCTCGACGAAGGCAAGATTCAGAAAGCAGTGACATTTGTGGGAAGACAAAATTCGGAAATGCCAAAAGATAATTACGACCCAGAAAAAGATATTTATGTCTTCAATGAGTCTGTGCAGGTAAATTCTAACCTGGGCCCTATGTTTAACAATATTAAAACCTGTTAATTTCCAGTCGAGTATTGTTTGTGTTCAGGGAACAATATTGCAAGTAATAGATAAACACCGAGAATGAGGGATGTATGCTATATACAACAACGCGCAGCGTCCTAGGGCTGTATATTGCATACATCCCGACGTTCGAGGTGTTTATCTGACTTATTACATGATTGAGGAGGTTTCTAACGAAGTTTTGTCTATTTTTCCACCTTGGACAAAGATTTTCCTATTTTTTTCTTTGTTTCTTATCTAATTAGTATTCATAGGGATGTATGGCGCATACATCCCACGGCACATCAAAGAAAACCAACTCAATCATGTAATAATGTCATATATATCCTCATGCATTATTTATGTTTTGCATTATAAAACATTGAATACTCTGATGCCAGTTATATTTTCCAGTGAACAGTATAATAAATTATTTTTCAGATGAATGGGAAAGGAGAAATTATTAATGAGGAACAGACAACTTATGTATGGATGGACAGTTATACATGCTCCAATGAAGATAAGGATATCCTGTTAGCAAAGAATGAGTTCAAGGTTGCTATTGATCAATTCATTCAACCATTCAGCTGGAAACATTTCCTAGATGCAGCAATACCAGTTCTCAATGTGAACTTTTATCCATCTCTAATGATGATTGCAGGTGCCATCGCCTGCTTTCATTACCCCTACTCCATTCAAATTGCTGGTAAGTATATATATTACAGTGATTTTAATGTATGCCAGGGGTCTATTATACCATTTACGTTTTGCAAGCGATGAAAAGTCGCCCTGCTCCTCCTCTCGCGCAACACGAGTTTTCATCACTTGCCTCACATTAACATCAATTATGAAAAGGTGGTAAACTGC